>OZJO01012269.1:0-33427 GCA_900406225.1 Acrobeloides nanus | reverse complement strand
TGCGGGGAATCGATTGCGCGCATTCCCGAACCTTGAAAATGCTTCCTTGACCCTGATTCAGGGAAGGAATCGGTGCAAAGAAGCGAAAATCAACAAATTTTGTAAAGGGTTAGGCGGGTGTTCGGCGGGGGTTTTTTTATCGTAATTTTTTTGCCAAAATGTCGAGAATAACATGCAGAATAAGTGTACAAATGGCGTTGATTGGCAGCTTTATAGATTTTGAGATATTTCAATTTTACTGCTAATTTTTACTGTTTTAGTGGAAAAGTATCAATTTTGCAAGGGCCCAAAGTACCCCAAATTTGTCGATTTTTATAAAAATTTTGTTACAGTCGTGTAGAGCAACACTAAAAATACTATTTTAGTAAAAAAATTCAAAAACTTGAGAGGGTCACCTGTACCACATTTTTTGAGGTCATTTTTTAAAATATGGCGGTCTCTAACTATAAGCACTTTGAAAAAACTTTCCGAACAACCCTGTATCTTTATTTTCATGATATTAAAGATCATTTTTTGACAGTGAAAAAAGAGAACGATCTGTAAACAAAAGAAATACACATAGGACTCTTTCTATTTTTGAAAAAATGATAAGAAATTTGAAATTTTAACTGACGACGGCTGTCGCTAACTTTCGAAGCGAATATCATGTGGACCCCGGGCTCCGACCTTGTGTTAAAAATTGTTTTCAAATTTTATCCATGATTAAGATAAACAAAACATTAACACTCGGATTGTCAAGCGCGCCAAACGTGAAAAAGTAGTGAAAAAGTTTCGAGCTAGAGCCCAAAATGTGATATATGAGGGGATCAAAAATCGCATTTTGAGAAAGAAAGTCACTTTTCTCGAAAAGTAATAAAGGCTTGGGTTATAGTCGAGGTGTCGTTGGAAAGGGGAATGGATGATATTAAAAACGAGCTTTAAATTTTAGAAAACGCTTCAGTAGAAAAAAAAGTTATGATAAAAACAAAAAAAGGGTCCAAATAACGAAGAGTTGAGAAAATGACACCTCGATTTCTTCACAAGTTTAAAGGCTCGGGACCTAACTTGTATGTTTTTGTTAAGCACTCACTAGGTACATGAAAATAACCTAGGCTTCAAATTTGTGGCAACACTTTTTGGCGTACGTCCACCCCATGTGCGACTTTTCCGGACATTCCCTTCAAAAGTTTTTTAGTATAGGCCATGGCAATAAAAGCGGCGCATGATCTGAATGCCGACAGAAAGGAAAATTTTGAGCTATGTGCCTCACAAGATTTTACCCGTATTTTTTCATTTTAAGTCCATATCTCGATATTTCCAAAGGCCTAAAAGCCATAAACTAAGGGCCTTTGAAAACTTTTAGGACTTTTAGCCTTTTTGCAGTTAGTGTCTTATTAGTAAAATTTCGTATTTAAATGACTAAATTTTGGCTGGAAAAACGAAAAATGATGATTTTTTTATCACCAGTCAGTTGGTCTCCAGGGCTTCCAATTTTTTGGCCATAACTAGTATTTTTCAGACTTTTGATAATTTCAAAAATTACCTATATTTCCACGTTCTCGGCGTGGTTTAATCTGAGTTCCATAAATTAAATTATCAAAAATTTTTCAGACTTATAAGTAGTTTTCCTTTTTCTGTATATTTTTAAATATTTTTCTTATTTTCTATATTTTTATTTCCTTACTATTTAAAGACTATTATAAATCCGATTTACAACTGCGATAAGGCGTATTTAGTGTGAAAATATTACTCATGGGAATAGGAATTTTCAAAATTCGCATAAATTTTCATGCACGCATAAGTGGCCATAAACAAGCGTTGATAAGACGAAAAAATGTTGATCTCTCCCATGGGAGAGATTTTATATGAGAATTTTGGATGTTTTCTCGATTCAGATTTTATATAAAAATTGTATCAGAATGAATTTTTATGTTTCGAATTTTGGTGGGGTCAGGTGCCCCCTAGTGAACCAAAATTTAAAAAATCCCTAGTCATAAGGGTCTCCTCATGTTTTTGAGAAAAATCAACCTTTTTGGGGGAAGCGCCCCTCCGCCCAGCCGACCCTTATTTCACACTGAAATTCTAAGACTTTTGACACCAAAATCAAGGGGAGTACCCCATTGGAAAAATTAGAAAATCGATTTTTAATTGTCACGTTATAAACGTGCCATACCAAATAGTATGTCTGAGACAGACTAATACGTGTTACACTGTAATCCAATGGTGTAATATGTTACACCACGATAGTGTAACTTTGGACATGGTGTAATTAAGTAAAATGGTGTAACATTTTACACCATTTTGGTGTAACAAAATATTGTTATACCAAAATGGTGTAAAATGTTACACCATGTCCAAAAGTTACACCATCATATTACACCATTGGATTACAGCGTACTCAGACTAATTCATTTTATGTGAATTTCAAGAGGACTATAGAAAGACGCGGACGAACCGCTCGGAAGCGCCGCTCGAAGTGTCTCTTGGAGCGCCTCTTGGCACGCTCGGAAGCGAGGCCGAGCGCCAAAAGCGTTCGGTCTCCAATTTATATAATAAAATTTATTTACAAAATAAAAAATATATATCAAAAATTATAATGAGATCTTTAAGATTTGAGCTCTATAACCGGATTCTCTTCCTTCATCCAAAAATTTACATATTTTATACATTTTCTAAACGCCTATTCATAGTGCAGGCAGAGACATAATGGCAATTAGGGTTATCATCCATGTGTCCGCCATGATCTATTATTAGCCGACCTATAAAAAATTTTTATTTTTTCTTTAAAATTTTGTCTTACCTGGAGTGGTACGATCATAGACACTTCCAAGAGCTGAAGAGGAGTCCAGTGGTGAAGTGGTAGTGCTGTTGGATTTCTGGTCGGATGATGTTGAAGAAGAGCTTAGGAGGAAGGGTAGAGGGCGATATTTTGATTCCCACGGGGTTTCATATCTAAATTTTGTTTAATTTTTTTATATGTATAAACAGACGGCGAAAGCTTCCCCTCCCCAAAATTTACGATCAAATGTGCCCTTTGGGGTTGGCTTTCTAGCCCAGATCTCAGAGGCCTATGCATTTGGGATCCGACCCCCTAGGATGCTTGTATGGGTGACTGAAAACCCATGTTTGCCGAGTCTAAAGGCCCCGCTCCCATAGAGGAGGGGCAGAGCTTTGAGTGACCTTCCATGAGTGAAGGCTCCTTTCTTTTCCTATGGGATCCTTTTTGGATTTGGACAATTATCAGCTTGTCATATTCCTACCTCGTATCATCCCGATGAACTCTGTCCAACACAACTTTCCCCTTCAACGGCTCAATAATCTGGTGATATTGCCCATTTGGCAACCCATTTTGCTTCAAATTCGAATAATGAAGCGAATGTTTGGAAGTCGAATGACGACCCTTATGCAAATTTTTCCTCTGCTTCTTCTGCTTTATATACATGACTAGAAGGCAACCGCAGGCTGTACTAGTGATCACAGTTATTACTGCTAGTCCTATGAAAACACACATTTGCACGAATTGGTCTTGACTATGAAATTGATCGAAGAATCCGGGATTTGCCAAACGGGTTTCGGCGTCCTGAAAATTTGAAAAAATTAGAAAATTTTAGAAAAAAAGAGTATTACGGGTGGTCCAGCCAAGTGGATATGTAAACTTGGATCTGGGCACCATGGGCATCGTTGAGTGTGTTTTTGAACAGCCAAAGTGGCGTTGAAGCATTTGCCTCGGACTTCAACAATCATGCGTGGTTCATCGAGAGGGTGATTAGGAGAGTGGGTATTATCTTCTCTTCGAGCACGGAGGAACTAAAAAATTGTCATTTTTTAAGGTTTTTTGTTGCTGAAAATTTCAAGCTTTTTGGAAATTTTCCATTTTTGGTATTTAATAAGTTTTTGCATATTCGATTTTTTCAATTTTATTTTTTTGCCTTTCGAACTTATTAATTAGTAAAATTAATTGGTTAAAAGACTAAATTGTTGAAAATAAGAGGCTTAGGCTTGACATAGGCTTAGTCTTAGGAATTCGGCTTATCTAAGGCTACGTTTAAAGGACCAGTCCAGTAAGTTATAATTATATTTTTTTTAAATGATATATTCGGAAAGGTCATGAAAAATGGAACATTTTTTGTTTTTACGGCATGTTCTGAGTCGTTATAGTTTTCGAGATAACTGTGTTTGAAATTTTGAATTTGTTACAAGCTCTTCGTTGTAATACACAAACTTTTTTGAATTGTTTGCGGATAAATCGATTTTTGCATCAATTTTTTAAATTTTCATTAAAAAACATTGTAGCAATTTTTTATAGCTAAATGAGACGAACAAAATGACACCAAAATTATCCAATTTGAACGTTGTTTTGGGTTATTGAAACGAAAACATGAATCAAAATTTTCGCTTCAATAACCTAAAACAATGTTCAAATTGGATAATTTTTGTGTCATTTTGTTTGTCTCATTTAGCTATAAAAAATTGCTACAATGTTTTTTAATGAAAATTTAAAAAATTGATGCATAAATCGATTTTTCCGCAAAAAATTCAAAAAAGTTTGTGTATTACAACGAAGAGCTTGTAATAAATTCAAAATTTCAAACGCAGTTATCTCGAAAACTACAACGATTCAGAACATGACGTAAAAACAAAAAATGCTCCATTTTCCATGATCTTTCCGAATATATCATTTTTCATATGATTGTAAATTACTGGATTGGTCCTTTAAGCTTAGGTAGTGGCGGCGCTATCTTCCAGATTTTTTGAAAGTACACCTTTTTTTATCATACTTACACAAATATGCAAATTTCTCACCCTCCCGCTTTTCCTATTGAGCTAGGCCATGTTTGTATAACATCCCAGGTGTTCAATGAGGAAAAATTTTTGTCAATCTAGCACCTAATGTCCGCTTTTGTCTTCTAAGAAAAGGTGTTAGCTTTTAGGGTAAACAAATGGCACGCTTGTTGATTTTTCTTGTGATGGTCTATTATCTGTAAATTCTATGGGGTCTGAGGTATTGAGATGAGTGGAAATTGGCTTATTAAGTGAGAAATTAGGTAAATTTTGGGGAAATGGAACAAATTTGAGGTCAAGAAAATTTCTAGTCTAAAAAATACTGCCTCAAAAAATCGGACTGGGAAATTAATTTGTATGAATCATGCTGACCTCATAAAAGAACTACAAATTTTTTTGGCATAGTTTTTCTTTCTAATACCCACTTAATCAGTATAAAAATTGACTAATACACTCTCAAGTACCACTCGAAAAATTTCCCTATCCAATTAAGGTCATTTAATGAAAATCCTCATGCCATTTTTTCTCCCTTCCCATACAATCTTATCTTGATCGTTGCACGAGCATCGTTGATAATATCATGAATTATTACAGGTGTGAAAAATTGGGAAATTTGATTTTTTATACGAAAACTAACCGCTTGTTGATGTTGTGCCGTCTGTTTGAAAATCTTCACCGGTTGCGTCTCGTCACAGACGCGCGCGAATCCGAAGGTCGGATCCGTTCCGACGATTTGACATGTGAGTGACACTTCTTCGGGCGAGCCTTTTGTCCAATGAGTTACAAAAGATCGGGCTTGGTCCTGAAAAAGGAATTTTTTTAAATTTGTGATTTTGACAAGTGGAATTTTAAGATCGAACAGATAAAGGAATTTGTAATTTTCAGCTTTGATGAGATTGTATTTTTAAAAATTTACAAAAATCAAATTTTTAAAAGCAAAATATCGATTTTCAAGCAAAAATGTATTTTTCAACAAAAATTCATTTTTTCATAAAATTACGATTTTTAACACAAATAAAATTGGTACAATTGTTTTCGTACTTTTCGTACAATTATTTTTCGTACGGACTTTTCGTACAAATACAAAGGGGGGAGCAAAATTACTCGCAAAGGGGGCGAAAAGTCCTCGCCTAAGGAGCAATTTATGCGAGGATATACCGCCCCTTACGCGAGGACTTTTGCCCCCTCCCCCTTGTATTTGTACGAAAAGTACCTGTACGAAAAGTCCGTACGAAAACAATTGTACGAAAAGTGATATTGCCATTTTTTTGTTGTATTTTTGCGTCCAAAATTAAGATTTTGATGAAATAATGTAATTTTTCTTTTTGATCCTCATAATTGCTCATAAGCCTCTTTTTCTGAGAANTGCCCATTTTTTGTTGTATTTTTGCGTCCAAAATTAAGATTTTGATGAAATAATGTAATTTTTCTTTTTGATCCTCATAATTGCTCATAAGCCTCTTTTTCTGAGAAATATTTCTACTCAAAAAATCATTATCTTGGCGCCAAATTGTCACACTAAAATAGCCGCGAAAATTGGCTAAATTATTTCCTTGAAAGTCGGAGAATTCTTTTTGTAAAAATTGCGCAATTTTCGGATTTTTATGCGCTCAACAATTATTAGGTGTCCAATTTCACACTTAGTCTTTCGGTAACTTTTTTGAGTTAAGTGGCGTAAATTTGATCTTTCAAAAAAAGAATGAGAAAAGTTTATTATTGGAAGTTATTAAGTAAATAAAATTACCCCCTCCCCCCACAATCTAATCTCCCTCTTGTTGGAGAGGGAGAAGGCTCAACCACACGTGTACAACCCCTTCCTTCCGAATTTCGGGGGTCGCCCATAAAACGCAGGCCAAAATGAGCCTCGCCCGCAAAGTTTTGCGAGCGAGTCTCATTTCGCCCGTAGGCCGGATGACTACGGGCGAGCCGCAAAAATTTCCTATTCTTTCAACAAAAATCGTAATTTTTTAAAGCATTTTTAGCTTAAAAAAGTGTTTTTCAAAAAAGAATTTTCGCGTCTATCGGCGCGAATAAACATAAGGGGGACCAAAGTGATTTTTGAAAAAAATCGAAAAAATCATTTGGTCCCCTCTTATGTTTTTCCCAAAACTTTGAAAAAATTTCAAAAAAAAACATAATGGGAACCAAGGTAAATTTTTCGCCTGCAAAAAGTCAAAATTTTCGAGGGGTGTTTGTACACGTGTGGGCTCAATCATAGCCTCTGATGGGGTTCTTCCTCCAAAAATATCCTGCTAGGGATTACATTTTACCCCCTCCCGATTTTGTCTTTTCTTTATGGGAAATTTTAGTGCCCTCTTCTTTTTCTTGCCAAATTTTTTTCATGAAAAGTCAAAAAATCCCTCACATGAACAATATCCTCCGAAACTGGCCAGTTGATTTGCATATTCTCACGAATCGGACTAGTCATTGTATTGATAAGCTGGAATTTTGGCTCATGGCAAAATGCCGTTGTCAGACACCCTTTCTTCCATTCCACCGATAAAAGATCTGTGGTCAGCCAAAACTCATTTCCTTGGGTAATTTCCAGCGAAAATGTAGTCAAAATAAAAATAGAAAATATCACAAAAATTATAGAAAAATTGACACAATTTAATATCATGGTCGTTCGGGCATAAAAATGAGTTGTCTAAAAAAATATTTTAAAAATTTAAACTTGTAAAATTTCGAAAAAAATTGAAGAATTAACAACGGTTAAAAAAGTATTGTTTATAAAAAAATGAAAACTAACACCATATGTTCACACTGAGGTCATTTCAATATAAACATTCAAAAATTATTCAAAATGACTCATATGAGAGGCAAAAAAATGACTCATACATGTGACATAAATCTGGATTTTTGTGAGGAGGTCTATTTGAGGGGACCTATTTCCTATATATACCTTCTCCAAAATTGATCTCTCAAAAATTTTTTGCTATGCACAATTTTTTATAGAGTGAGGCAAAAAGTGGATTTTTGCGCGATTTTTTCAATTATTTAATTTTCACCAAAATAACCTTATAGGGAGTTTTTCTAGATGAGAAATCGATTGCGCGCATTGTCGGTCCTTGAAAACGCTTCCCTGACCCTTATTCAGGGAAGAGATGTGTGTATTGAATCGAAAATAGGCAAATACAGGGTCAGGGAAACGTTTTCAAGGTCCAACAATACTAACAATTGATTTCTCGCATAGAAAAACCCTATAGGCTTATTTTGGTGAAGATATTAAATAATTGAAAAAGTCACGCAAAAACGAAACAAATTTACTTTTTTGCCTCACTCTGTAAAAATTATAGAGGAGGGACAGGTAGTAAGACATAGCATATATTTTTCCCCCAACCCCCATAAATCATAATTTATTCAAAAACCTCTAATGATATTTGAAAACAAACAAGAAGGACCACCTAAGAAATCCGTGAAACGAACGCTTTCCTATACATTACATTACACACAGAAGCCACGCCCATTCAAGACAATAAAGAGTAAATTTTTTCATAACAAAGTGGGTGGAGCGTAAACAAGAAAGTGTACAAATTTAGAAAGATGCGCATGGATTTTACCCATCTAATGAGGGGTAAGTGGGGGGGGGGGCTGTGGCAGATCAGAGGGGAGTGTTATTGTAGTTGATTTTTGAAAAACGGACATCATTTTGTAAAAAATTTCATGTGCGGGCGAGAAGTTTTTTGCAAAAAATATAACTTTTTTTTATTAAAAAATCGCATTTTGAAAAAAAGCCTTTTTTGAGGGTACAATTCTGGAACGATGGAACAAGTCTGCCAATATTCAACAAGATTTATTATTTCATAACAAGTAGAGGTCAATTTCAGTGGTGGCATGTGGTTGACGAGAAAATAATGGTTTGTCAAACAAAAAGTGTTACATTGAAGCAATATATAGCCATGACGGAAATTTACATGATTGATGAGATTATGTATATGAAAGGATTAGGTGTAGAAAAAAGTTGCCAAAAATCGAGATTGGCCGTAAAGATATGGAGCAAAACTTTGATCTTGGTCAAAAAAATAACACTAAAAAGCCTTTGCAAAAAAATCTAAAAAAGTCGCTATTGTGGGACTGGATCTCCCATAATTCACACGTTCAGAGATGTTTAAAAAATTCAATTTGAACAATTTTTAAATCTTCTAAGTTTCATATATTGTCTAAAGTCTGTTAGATTGCTTTTCAGCGATATAGAAACCGCGGAAGAAGGTCTAAAATCAACAAAAACCTATTTAGGGTGCTTAAGCGGCAAGCATATGAAACTCTCCCAACTTGAGCACTTGAAAACAAACCTCCGATATACACTCAACACGTTTAGTGTTTATCTGCTGAAACTAAGTGGGGAGATTATTAAGCACACCGATAATTAAAAGGATAACTAGGGTACTGGGATAAGCTTAAGCTTAAACCTAAATCTAAGCCTAATCCTAAGCTATTAGCATTTATTAAAATCCTTTTAATATAAATTTTCTAATTTTTTAATGAATTCAACTTTTTTTTAAATCTTACTTTTCTTTTTGTAAGGTTTAAAAATTTTCTGATTAACCTCATCTATATCCCACTCAAGAAAATTTGAACTAAAATTCCATTTTTTGACAAAACACTTTCCTCCCTATTTTAACTGATCAAAAAATTTTCCAAATTCAACTAAAAAAACTTTTTCGGCATCCACTTTATTCATTTTCCAACTCTCCAAAAAACTTAATCTAACAAAAAAGAGAGACGATTATTGCCGGAAAATCATCACAAATCTTCTATAAAATCTGCGAAACTTAACAGGTATTTTTGTCGGCAATTTTTTCTGAAGTGATTTAGAAATAGACATGGCATAAGACGACATGACAACCGTGGAAGAAAGGACATAAAATTTAGAGTCTTTGTTAAAAGAAATGTGACTAAATTTGAGAAGAAAAAAGACAAGCGAGAAGTGTGAACGTGGGGCTATTGTGGCGGGCGGTTTTTTTATATCAATTGTTTTTTTTCTCAAAATCAATTTTTTCGCATAAATCATTTTGTCTTTAAAATATCAAATTATCCTACTACTATAAACGTNTGTGAACGTGGGGCTATTGTGGCGGGCGGTTTTTTTATATCAATTGTTTTTTTTCTCAAAATCAATTTTTTCGCATAAATCATTTTGTCTTTAAAATATCAAATTATCCTACTACTATAAACGTGTAATGTGTATCTGCCTGCACAGATGATCTCGGGAACGCTTAATTTAAACCGTCGACGCTAAAACTAAAGTTGTAGGGACAATGAGAAGACGACTGGGCACTAGGCCTTTCCGCACCATTACCGTTTTTGAAATTTCAAGACATGAAAATGTAGTAGATAAAAATTAAATAGAAACTGCGAGCGCCGGAGACGCTCGGTCCGCATACTTCAAAAAAATATAAATATTTTTCAATGTATGTTAATGATAAATAAAAACTTCAATTTTTTTTCGAAAAGTTTCAATAAACAAAGATCTTTAAACTTTTTTGCCTGAAGATAAAACAAATAAAATTTCCTATAGTTAGAGTAGAGACTCTAGAGTCGTAAACGAGCCATAACAAAGTTTATGAGTTAGTCTTTCCTAACTTTATTACTTTCCCGAACAGCTTCTCAAATATTTGTGCGGATAGCGAACCTATCTCCATAGACAACATGAAAATTTTAATTTTTAAAAGATTTTTCAAAATTTTGAGCCAAACTTTTTCGTGCAAAATCAATTTCGTTGGCGAAATTCATATTTGGGTCCCACACACACCCAAATTTTTGTCAAATTTCGAATTTTTTCAAAAAATCAAATTTGCGCCCAAAATCAAATTGTTATCAACTTCTCTAATAATGATCATTTTTCTTAGCAAAACTATCAAAACGACTCNAAAATCAAATTTGCGCCCAAAATCAAATTGTTATCAACTTCTCTAATAATGATCATTTTTCTTAGCAAAACTATCAAAACGACTCTCATTTTGGCGGCAAATAATACGATCAATTAGCACAATAATTGTGATCTGTCGCGTGCCAAGAGTGCATATGTTGTTTTCTCGACGTTCAAAAGGCATTACCGCCAACAAGAAAGATGTCCAAGAACTCGGTCATAAAACATCCTTACAATCTGACAAGAAGCTTTTATTATTTATGAGAGTTCGTTTCTTACTATTTGAACTTTTTTGCAGAAAAGTTCGGGTAACGAGTTTTTTTCCAAAATTTTGAATATGAAAATATAAAAGTAGGATTTTAAGGGTCGCCACAAGCACGGCAAAGCTATCGTACGAAAGTACAACGGCCCCACAAGCTATCGTATGAAGTCATCGTACGATCGTAAAATTAACGTAAAAGTATGACGAAATCGCCACAAGCTGTCGTACGACGCAGTACGACGAAATTCGTACGATAGCTTGTGCCGTTGCTTGTGGTAGTGGATAGCTTGTAGCGACCCTAATGAAAAATTGCACAAATTACAAAAAATGAAAAAATAATCATAAATATAAAATTTGAAAAACGACTTGTAAAATCATAAAATCTCCAAAATCCATAAAAATCGACAAAACTCACATTTTCACACCAGAAATTGCAACAAAGCCTGCCAGCAGAGACACAAACAAAAACGCAAGCAAACTCACCGAAATGAAATACAAGAAACAAAATGGTTGCGAAGAATCCGAGTCCAAAGCCGATTCTCTCTCAGCATTAATCCTTCAGGCAAACAAAGAGTCGACTTTTATTGCCACCACAGGACAAAAAATTTTCCTGATTCAGGATGTAAAAAGATGTTTTTGTAGAAAAATGAAAGTTTTGAGGGGGGAAAGGAAAAGTGGTAAATTGTGAGGGAACGATCATAAAATGAAAATTTGTGAAAAATACCATTTTTATTGTTTCAAAAATGACATTATTTTACCAAAAATCATCAAAAATTCTATTTTTACATTAAAAGGCAAAATTCGCATTTTAGGAAAAATGGCTAAAAAATTGGGAAAAAAATCGAATTTTTGACAAAATAGTCTTTTTTGATGATTTTTGACAAAAAAATGTCATTTTTTTAATTGAAAAATTGTAAAAAATGTCATTTTTTCATCAAAAATCGCAATTTTCTGCAAACATAAAATCTCAAAAAGTCTATTTTTTTTAGAGCCACCCTGTAAATTTCAATTTTTTCAATTTCATGTTTTTTAAGGATTTCCGATTTTTTAAGATTTTTAAGGTTTATTCGACAAGCTAGTCAAAAAAGTAACTAGCCAAAAAAGTCTTTAAAACAAACTAAAACTAGTCATTTTCCTTAAATAACCCCCAATTATATACGTTGACCAAAACATTCAGTTTTATGATACAAAACTGTATAATGGAAAAGTCTAGAAACCTGTTTCCCTTCTGCTCCTGCTACAAAATTTTCCAGGTTTCAGTCCACTCAAGGACCAAGCCAGAACAATCTCTTCAAAATGTTGTCCGAAACTCTCAAGTTGGCTCGTGAAAACCCTATCATTTGACAAATTTGTATACCTTCGCACTTCTTCTAAACGTACAAGAGTTTTATGGACTTTGGGTTTAGTGAGGGGAAAGTTTTAGGTAGTTCAAAAAGAATTTACAGGGTGAGCCAAAAAAAAGTAGATTTTTGGGGCCCGGAAATTTATTTTTCTATGGGTAATTTTATGTTTCTAGGGGTAAGTTTATGCAGGAGATCGATTTTGCGCATTCTTGAACCATGAAAATGCTTCCCTGGCCTTTCTTTAAGGAAACATTGGGTTTTGGAAAATGCGAAAAATGACAATTTTCGCTTCAAAATCCAATTTTTCCCTGAATCAGGGAAGCATTTTAATTGTCAGGAATGCGCGAAATCAATTACCCATAGGGGATCATTTTTTGAAAAATAAATTTCCTGATCCCAGAAAATCACAAAAATCCACTTTTTTGGCCCACACTGTAAACTTTTAAAAAATGGAAGAGGATGTAATTTCCAGAAAAACTTCAAAAAATATATTATAAAAAAATATGAGGATTTGGAAAATAAAAACTAAATTTATTGAAAAAAATAAAAATTCCACTTTTTCTCAAAGAACCTATAAAATGCCAAAATCTTCTCGACCAACAAAGAAAACACAGGTGCACGGAAACCGGTAAAGAGCGGTAATAAATCTATTCACAAAAGAGATGCGCAATGCTCACTAAGAAGACCCCTAAGCCAAGGTTAAGCTTGATCTTATATCTTATGTGTATCGGTCACGCGCTATTCACAAAAGTATCGAGCGGTATCTCCTTTTAAATATGGGGCAAGTGTACAAAAGTGTGTTTCGGCGATGTAGAATTTCTCATTAGGTACACCCTAGGAGATGGGATAAGCTGGTTAGGCATGATTTTAATCCGAAATACTCATATTGATGAAAGAATGAGTATAAGGGAGAAATTCGCATAAGGGATAGTGTAAAAATGCCCCTTTCCAGCCTAGGGAGAACTGGGTGGGGCACTTTTTAATCATCAAAAATTCATCCAACTATAATATTCATAAAACTAAAACTTCATCATTAAATTTCCGTAAAAACTTTTCCATAAAAATAATTTACCTATTTATGCACGAAAAAGCACGCGAGAAAAACAAAGCCGCGCTCTAACTAACTCTAAGCGATCATTCAAAATTGAATAAAAGTCGCATTTTCCGCTTGTTTGACAGAGCTATATGGCTATATAAATAGGAAGAAAAGGCTCCGACGATGATGCACACATCTGTGTGTGGATTGTTTTTACGAATGCCGAAAAGTTGCAACTAACTGCTTTTGTCAATCGGAAAAGTTTATAACATCAAAAAGTATGGAAATCATAAAAAATAATGGTCAGGAAAGGACTGTTCCCAGCTTTAAGAAGAAAAAAGCCTATTACTAGACCAAGCTAAGCTAAGCCTAGCCTAGTCTAGCCTTAGTCTAAGCCCAAGCCTAAGCAAAAGCCTTTGTTTTTTCAATAAATCGCTTTTATAACCATCCCAAAACCTATTTTTAATCAGTTCAAAAAATTATAAAGCCCAATCCAGCATGCCGCAAAATTAAGTAACCTGTATATAGCACAACCTCTAATTGAGTACTTGACCCTTTGAGTGACCGATTATGTTGCCATGAATGGGTTGGACAATCGTTTCGCACCTGAATGATTTCTACCTTTTCTTGTGAGGAAACAACCCAAGTAGGAACCAAACAATCTAGACTAGCTATAAGAAGCCGTGGCTATTAATTTAGAGCTTATGCGATCGGGCGGCTTTTGATACTAGCATAAAGAGTGGTGGGGGTAAGAAACGACAAATTTCCGGAAGCGGAAGAGTACCGGAAATTTTAAGCACTTTAGTAGCTATTGTTATACGATGGAGATATAATGGTGGCCAAAAATGGAAATTTTTGCAAAAAAAAACTAGGATTTAATAAAATTCATAACTTTTGGGCAAAAGTAAAGGGATACATTGAGGGGAGGGTACTATCAGGAAAAATTTTTCATTTTCAATTTTTTTAGGGAGAAGTTTCCCCTTCTTTGTGCCACGAGATATACATCTTACTTCTTATACCCCTATCTGTTTACCCAAAACTCACAATCTAATATTTTTCTCCATCCAAAAGGACACAACCCAACCATCCGACAAAGGAAACAATGAAGATGGTCTAGGTAATTACACACTTGGATGGAGGTGAAGAACACTTTAC
Source organism: Acrobeloides nanus (assembly GCA_900406225.1). Taxonomy (NCBI): domain Eukaryota; kingdom Metazoa; phylum Nematoda; class Chromadorea; order Rhabditida; family Cephalobidae; genus Acrobeloides; species Acrobeloides nanus. The sequence goes on along the minus strand of OZJO01012269.1, from coordinate 19,001 downwards.
GATATATAGTCTAACTCTGATTTTCTTCATAGAAATAAGAAAAGAAGTGTCTTATAACAATCGTCCGAAACAAGACAAGCACAAGGCCAAGAAATTGTGCAATTGCAAAATAAAAATAGGAGGAGGAAAATAATAAAAGGCAAAGAAGAACATGCTCAAAAATTTGAAGTGGAGTTGAAATTGGAACAATTTTTAAAAGGAAGTGACCTACTTGAGTTTAAATAAAAAAGAAAGTGTGCTGGTTCCAGAAACAACTCGAGCAAGGCCCGAGGTCGTGGGAGAGGGGGGAGCAGCAGCGGAGCCCCTGTAACCTGCAGCGCCTGAGTAGGTCATGTGGCCCGATTTAGGACCCCGTAGCCCGCTCGGAACCCTGTAGTCCACTTGAGACCTGGGGTCCGCTCGAATCGGGTTGTTTCTGGAACCGGTCCAATGACTATTTCCACACATCTACTTTTGGGGAATCACCTATTGTAAGCTTGGACCCACCATATCTAAATTCTTCCCCCAATCGATCAACTTTCAGACTTTTTCTCAGCCACATTCATTTCTATAATTTATTCAAATTACTAACCATACATTACATGACAAATTTTGGTCATATCATAAATTAAGCCTGACATGACCTTGTCTCGAAAATACATACAAATTATGTGCCAAGATGACAAAAATAGAGCAANAAATTTTGGTCACATCATAAATTAAGCCTGACATGACCTTGTCTCGAAAATACATACAAATTATGTGCCAAGATGACAAAAATAGAGCAAGAGCAAAAATTTTCTGAGCCTAATTTTGAGCTCCACTTCTAAAATCACATCATTTTTTACCCTCATTTTCAGGGTTGTTGTGTTAATATTACAACTTGCCACGTTTTACCTGCCCAAAAATAAAATAAAAATCTTGATTGACATAAAAATTTCAGGTCAACTAATTAGCGATGAGTCGCTTCCGTCTTTTGACTTTATGCCATGCCTCGTATCAAGAAAGCGCATCTCTCGGTCAACAACTATTCGAAACTATTAAACAGTGCATGTTTAAGTTCAAGAAGGGAATATGTAGCGGAAGGTCAAGATAAGAATCTAACAAATCACTTGGGTTGAGCATTCAAAAGAGATTTGCGTCGAAATGAATTTTTGACATGTTTTAAATGAGACGAAAATAAAGACTTTGAGCGATTAGAGAAAAAACAAATGAGGTGTTTTTACCTTGGCAAGTAGCCCAAGGCGCTGACCATCCGATCTGGCAAGTTAAGCAACGTTGGGCCCGCAGGTTCGATTTCCGCTAGGGTAAAACTTTTAGTTTTCAAAAAATTTTTGCAAAAAATGAAGAAATTTTTTTCACTATAGGAGAAAAATTGAGGGCCGGAGGAGCTNGGGTAAAACTTTTAGTTTTCAAAAAATTTTTGCAAAAAATGAAGAAATTTTTTTCACTATAGGAGAAAAATTGAGGGCCGGAGGAGCTCAGCCATCGGTACTTCCTAAAAATTGTAAAAAAAATAAATTTCTTTGCATAAATTCCAGGCTACAGCTCAAAAGGGCCTTTCCATGTCTTCGATTAATTAGCCAAAAACAAATCTGAATCGGAAAATATTTTTACAACCAAAAAAGTAACAAAGAATCGAAATTAAGAAAATCCCATTAAACAAATTAGGGTCGGTCGACTAGTTTCTAGATTGGTTATAAGTTTTTTACCCGCAAACCAAATAATAAATTTCCTACTCATTCAAGCGTTTACCGTGCTTTTGATATTTGGAGGATGAAAAACCCCAAGGATGGAATAATATTGTTGACAAAAAATTGTGATTTGAGGGAAATTTTTAATCACTGTATCATCTTACATAAATTATGGGAAATGCATAGAAACTTGTTTTGGGGAAGAAGAACTTTAATATTTGAACTTATTAAAATTAAATATCAATTTGTGACAAAACATTTTATGAGAAATTAGAGGCTTATGCTTAGGCTTAAAGGACCAGTCCAGTAATTTACAACCATATGAAAAAATGATATATTCGGAAAGATCATGAAAAATGGAGCATTTTTTGTTTTTACGGCATGTTCTGAATCGTTGTAGTTTTCGAGATAATTGAGTTTGAAATTTTAAATTTGTGTACAAGCTCTTCGTTTTAATGCACAAACTTTTTTGAATTTTTTGCGGAAAAATCGATTTTTGCATCAATCTTTTAAATTTGCATAAAATGAACATTGTAGCAATTTTTTATAGCTAAATGAGACGAATAAAATGACACAAAAATGATCCAATTTGAACATTGTTTTGGGTTATTGAAACGAAAATTCTGATTCATGCTTTTGTTTCAATAACCCAAAACAATGTTTAAATTGAATCTTAGGCTTAAAGTCTAAACCTTGTTGTCGGGATATAAGGCTTTCTTATCCAAAGTGACACTATCCTCATATTTATAATTTATTATATATAAAAAATGAGGTATCTAAAAATTCCTATAATAATAGTTTCGATATGAGAAATGAATAGAGAAAATAATATATGAGGTATAAATGATCGAAAATGGGTGTAGAGTGACCACTTTTAGGTGAAAGTGCGTCTCCGATCTCATTCATTGTTCAATGAGGCGTAAAGCAAATTTGCTATCAATTGTAGGATCACATAAGGGTAAAAGGAAAAGAGGAATAACCTGGATATTTTTAATACACTTTCGTATATATCTTTTCTGTAAGTAAATTGAGAATCACTTCTACTGCTCCTCTTCCCGTAAATGTGGGGAGGGGATAAATCACTTCATTCCCATCCATAATGAAGAGAGGGAACCAATTTTGGAATCTATGCCTGGGGGTCTTATATTTATGCCATCTGTTGCGTGGAAGGAGGGGGTGGTTCAGAGGTAGAAGGGAATGTCTTGCGAGGGGTATCATCATTTTTTTTTGGGACTTTCTACTTGGGGGATAGCGATTGGCACCCTCATCATGTATGAACCCACCTCTCGTAGGTCATAGTGGAGATCACCTCATCTCCTCTTGTGGCACCGTTGGTTCCAACTTTGTTTTATTTGCCAAATAAAGCCTGTGCATTGAAATGAAAATTCGGAATTTGCAAAATCCATACAATTTTTTCAAAACAAATAGCTACAATTTGAAAATCTAAACTTTCTTTCTCAATCGTTTTATAATTTCCCAAACATATTTATGGAAAGAAACCAGTATATGAAAATTGGATTAACTTGCCCTAGAGAGATACATATTCACGATAATCCTAACATAGGCTTTTCTGAGACACAAACATATGTAAGTGCGAATGGACCGTGACTGAATTTTCCCATAAGCTAATTAGGTACGTTTATGAGATTTAGTATAAAAAGGGTACAGACAAATAATATAAAATTCAAGAAATTTGACAGAAACTAGGGTGTAAATGGAAAGTTTAGAAGACATAGAGCCTTGAACCCAATAATGGGGGGGGGGGGTAATTACCTCCCTAAATTCCGAAATTTCATTGAAAAAAGGAGAAAAATTCAAAATTACCTCCTCTCCCCCTAAAATGGGAAAAATCCAAAATTACCTCTCTAAAATTTTTTCTGCCTACAGCACTGAGGGTGGATGGGTATTACTCAGATGTGTTCTATTCAATGTGGGAGACAAGAAAAAATGCTCCCCCAAGCCGGAAAATGAAAAATTTTTCATAATAGTATCTTTCATACTATGTCCCCCAGGAGAAATCCATCCTACCCATCCCTTCCCTATGCCTGAAACACACCCTATCCCTCCTCATTCTGTGAGCAATGAAATAGTTTTTTGAAATCCTGCCTTTCTTTGTACACTAAAAAGATGACAGTTATCCTCAGTTAATTAACGGGTTCACATAANTCTTTCTGTGAGCAATGAAATAGTTTTTTGAAATCCTGCCTTTCTTTGTACACTAAAAAGATGACAGTTATCCTCAGTTAATTAACGGGTTCACATAAAACATCGTCAAGTCGGGAAAAAGAAGTCATAAACCTAGTGCCGAAAACTGACAGACCTCATAACTTCTTTTATGATACTTTATCCCATGATCATCCCTTTTTTTATTTCATGAACACTCTAGATTCTCAGTCACACCCAAAAATTTATTGTTTCGGAGAAGTTTAAGGAGTACTGTGGTCTTGAGATTTTTATTGGTTTGTACAAAAAGGACTTTGAGCATTATTTTATAAAAATCACTCATCCGGGTGGGATTGGGTGCATTTAATCGAAAATGGACTAAAATTCGAATTTTCAGAGCATCCTGTATATTTTGTATACAAAAAAATCGATTACATGCAAACCCTAGCGGTTAAAATACTTCATTGGTCCTGATTCAGGGAAGAGATGGGAGTATTGAAGCGAAAATGGTCTGAAATTTGAATTTTCAATGGAAAATAATCTAAGGGTTTTCTATTAAAAATCGATTATGCTCATTTCCGAAACACGGAAATGCTTTCCTTATCCTGACTCAGGGAAGGAGTGGGTGTATTGGATCAAAATGGACTAAAATTCGAAGTTTCAATGGAAAACCGGCTATCAATGGGTTTTTTAGTCTGGGAATCGATTGCGAGTATTACCGAGGCATAAGAATGCTTGCAAGAAGATGGTTCAGGGGAACAAATTTTTTAACATTTTAATGGGATATCTCTCTTTAGGGGCAACTTCCGATGGTTAAAAAGGTCAAAAATCAAAAAATTTCTTTAGATTCGATTCCCCTTGTCGAAAAACTCTCGATACACAAATTCAGACGATTTAGAATGGCTTTTTGTTTAAAATTCTAGTTTTTACCCCTTGAGGACAAGGGAGAACTCGAATTTTCAACAATTTCAAGATAGCTATACTACCACCCCAGGCCCCACAAAATTCTGTTTCGTATAGCAAAACCCAATTTCCACAAAATTAAAAAACAATAAATCTCTGAAAATTCCTTAAATAATAAACAAAAGTCACTCGAGCGTAATAAAGAAATTATGCGATGCAACTAATGAAAAATTAGCCACAATTCCTAATTCCTTTGGATTGCTAAAATTAATCACTGTGGATTGTTGAGGAGAATTACTTTAACTGATGGGAACCCAGGACCAAAATTAGAAATTTGAGAAACCATTTTAAATTGATGGACAAATTGGAGGATATTTTGGGAGATTACAATTCTTAAAATAAGCAAATTTTTGTTCACCAGTAGCTTGGGCTTAAAAGTAAGCTTGGCTTAGGTTTAAGTCTAAACCTAGGCTTGTCTTAGGTTTAAGCCTAGGCTTAGGACTAGACTTAGGAATAGACTTTGGGGAATTATCAGTTGTTGACAAAAAAGGGCAAATGCCAGTTGGTGACATAAAATCTCTACCAGGGGCTTAGGCTTAGGCTTAGACTTAGGTCTAGGCCTAAGTCTAAGCCTAGGCCTAAGCCTAGGCCTAGGCCTAAGCCTAGGCCTAAGCCTAGGCCTAAGCCTAGGCCTAAGCCTAGGCCTAAGCCTAGGCCTAAGCCTAGCCCTAAGTCCCTAGTAGAGATTTTATGTCACCAAAGGGCAGGTGCTCTGTTTTTTACTAGTGAAAATACATTTCAGTTGCTGACAAAAATTTATGTCAGCAACTGATAAAAATTTTATGTCAGTAACTGATAATGTCAGAAACTGACGTCTGCTCTAGACTTTGACTTGGCTTGGCTGAAGCTCTGTGAAAAATCAAACTTTTTACTGCACCCTATAATGGCTAGTCTAAAAATACCCTCTCACTCAACATTTTGTTGACAACTATTCATCAAGAAGGTTAAAAGTTGAGCAAACGTCCTAACAAACTGCTAGATCAAGTAAGGAACGCCGGAATTCCGTTGGGAATTCAATTTGAAAGAATATCCCGACTGATGGCGATCTAAGTGCGCCGAAAACGCTCATAATCGAGCATTCTCGGGTTCCTCGGTGGCCACAGCTGGGAATGCAATGCAAATGCATGTTCATGACACTTGTGCAAGAAGGAGATTCTCTCGCGCAAGGCCAAGAAAATTATGCATGTTTTAGTAAGGGGTTGGGATTTGAAAAGATAGTTAAAAATTTACAAAAATATTTTTTCGAAAAAATTGAGGTTGAGGAGTGTTAGCGCAATCTTGTTATCTCAGAACAAACCATGTCCCATCTTCTCCTATCCCCTCAGCGCATGCTCCCATACCTCTCAGGAGTAGGCTTATGCCCGCTAATTCGGGGAGTGGCATGCCAAGGTCATAGCTGAGATTTTTAAAATCTGCATTTTATGTTTTTAAAAATGAAACATATGTATTAGGATAGCCCATATATGAATTTGGTATAAATTTTTTGTCGAAAAAAGTTTTGATCCCACTCCTTGACTGTAGGGTCAAAAAACACTAAAATTGATCAAGTCAATTTTCCGAAAAATCTAAACAGAAGAGGGGATGGGTGGGAAGATGGTATTACTCTTGAGGGGAGAGGGTCAAGATGAGTAGACAAAAATATTCCTAATATCTGTGTCCACGAAAACCACATCATCATTTTTTATCAACTTGATTCAACCCTATAACCGCCCTATTTTTAGCCCATAAACGAGTTTGTAATTAAGCATGTGTATACCCAGACGCATTTTTTATCCGGAAATGCGGCATTTGAGGAGCGAATTTATGAGATTATCCTATATGTTTCGAGGGCACTTTTTGCGGTAATTATTTGTGCAAATAATATGGTTTGTGAGTGTTATATTGCCATAAAATCTGATTCAATAAACATTTTTTGCGGAACAAAAGTGTAACTGGGAAATGGAAAAATGTTTCAACTCAAAAATTTTATAATAAAAATTAAAATTAGCAAATTTGTTAAGGAGTACGTTTCAAATATCCACTTGGAACATCGGAATTTAATTGAATATTCTATGAAAATTTTATTCACACTAGGAGAGCAAATATGATACTGCTAGTTAGTTAGTTGTGTTTATGTTGGATAGCTTTGCAAAATTTGTAAAATAATTAAATTAGCCTAGCTTACGGCGAAGGAGAATTTTCAAAAAGGGTTCGTTAGCTAGAATATGTTTGCATGCTAATTTTTGCTTGGAGAGTTCGTTTTTGAATAAAATCTTTCGATTTTCTATCAAAAATTCGTGACACCAAAATTATCCAATTTGAACATTTTTTTGGGTTAGTGAAACGAAAACCCTGATTCATGTTTTCGTTTCAATAACCCAAAACAATGTTCAAATTGGATAATTTTGGTGTCATTTTGTTCGTCTCATTTAAAAAATTATAGCTACAATGTTCATTTNAAAAAGTTTGTGTATTACAACGAAGAGCTTGTAACAAATTCAAAATTTCAAACGCAATTATCTCGAAAACTACAACGATTCAGAGCATGCCGTAAAAACAAAAAATGCTCCATTTTTCATGGTCTTTCCGAATATATCATTTTTTCATATGGTTGTAAATTACTGGACTGGTCTTTTAAAATTTGTTTTTAGGTTTTGGCAGTTTCCTCGCCGGCATAACAGGCCTAGGTGTTGGGTTGACCACATATTCCGAAAATATTGCTGCTGTTTCTATAACGAGAGTTGCTAGTCGATTTGTTATGCAAACTTGTGGAGTAATATTGATATTTTTGGGGTTATTTACAAAATTTGCTGCGGTTATTGCCACGATTCCCGATCCTCTAATTGGTGGAATATTGGGAATGGCTATGTGCTTGATTTTTGGAGTGGCCATAACAAATCTACAGGTATGTATATGCTTTAAAATTTTTAAATCGCCTCCTCCTTAGCTATGCCACTGCCTCCATCCTCCCTATTTATAGAATTTGAGCACTTTTCAATTTCTTATAACTTTTAGACGGTAGATTTAAAACTATCTCGAAATATAACTATCATAGGCATTTCTATAATGTGTGGTATGTATATCCCAGAATATTTTACTCGTCATCCCATCAAAATCGGATCAACAGAAGTTCAGCAATCTTTAAGTATTTTATTACATATTAGAATGATTATTGGTGGATTTATAGCTTTTTTACTAGACAATTTAGTTCCAGGTAAAGAGAGTTTTTTTTAGATTTTTGGAAAATTTAGTCTCCTAACAAAATTTAGGCGCAACTCTGAAACAAAGAGGCTTTCATACTTCGCCAAATATAAACGAAGATAAAATTCACATAACTTTTCATAATGACTCTTATGATTATCCTCCGTTTATTAATCGGTAACTTTTATCTCGGGCCCGTATTTCCTCTCAAAGCCTGAAATTTCTTAGAAAAAATGAAAAATGTTGAAAATTTTTTAAGAAAACTGAGGTTTTCATCTCGGTGCCCCCTCTCAATTGTGTTATGACCTGCTTTATCTCATATTTCATTTTTATTTAATTTTTTTAGCGTTTTGTTGAAAATCCCATTGATCTCAAAACTACCTTTTATGCCATCCAAACAACGCCTAAAATCAAGTTTAAAATATTTAAAAGATAAAGTTCAGCCTGATTATGGTGCTTATAAAGTATAATTTTTTTTAAATACAGGGTGATTCAAAAGTTATTGGACACTTTAAAAATACGTTTCTATATAAAGTTTGACACTATAAAGCATCTTGAAGGATGAATGGCCATCTTCTATTCCAGAATTCAACGCCTTGGATTACTCCATTTGGAGCATTTTGGAAACCAAATCCTGTGCTAAAGCTCACAAAACTGTGGAATCGTTGAAACGCGCTCTTATTAAGGCTTGGGAAGAAATCCCACTGAAAACATTGAGAAAAGTCATTGATGATTTCCCGAAGCGACTAAACGCGTGCATCGAAGCTCAAAAAAAGTTGGGGAGGATATTTTGAATAAGTTTCGTTGTTACTTCGTTGTTTTTTGCTAGTTGTTATAAATTATAAGTGTCCACGAACTTTTGAATCACCCTGTAGTTGTAAATATTTTTTGAATTCAAAAAATGTAATTTAAGAAATATATAAAATAAATTATATCTTATAATTTTTTAATCGGCTCTAGGATTTTTCGAGACGGGCGTTTCGAAACGAACTTTTAATAGAAATTTTAAAAAGTTTTCGTTTCAATAACCCAACTCGATCTCCAAATGGAATGATTATGGTGTCATTTGATTCGTCTCATCTAGACGGATAAAATGCTGTGTAGATATTTTTTATAGTTAAATGAGACAAACAAAATGATACCAAAATTATCCAATTTGAAAATTGTCTTGGGTTATTGAAACGAAAATTCTGGTTCATGTTTTCGTTTCAATAACCCAAAACAATTTTCAAATTGGATAATTTTGGTGTCATTTCGTTTATCTCATTTAGCTATAAAAAGTTGCTACAGTGTTCATTTTATGAAAATTTAAAAAATAGATTTTTCCGCAAAAAATTCAAAAAAGTTTGTGTATTACAACGAAAACTTGTGCATAAATTCAAAAATTCAAACGCAATTATCTCGAAAACTACAACGATTCAGAACATACCGTAAAAACAAGAAATGGCCATTTTTCATGAACTTTCCGAATATCAACACAGATGGCAACTTTTTTCCCACTGAAGACTATTTTTCAAAGTATACAATAATTTTCTAGCTGGACGGTTTTTGCGTCCGATTAATCGTTTAATTAAAATTTAAAAATTTTCACTTTGACTACATCAGGATCGAACAAAAGATTAACCCATTTTGGCCGACAACTCGGCGTGACGGTATTTTTTGAAAATTTTTGCATAGAAGTACCTAGAATAGCCTAAAAATAAGTTTGTTAAATTTTGCCAATTTTTTTCGAAAGGCAAAAAAATTAAGCTCCAGCCGGCGAACCCTTGACCTATTGGGCCAAAAAAAAATTTCTTCAAAATTTAAAAAAATTATACAGTTGGATTCGCCATGATCTATTTATATGAAAAATGTCATTATTTCATCAAAAATCTCAACCTAGAAGAAGATATAGGATATTTTAGTTCGAGGCCGATTTTTACCCTAAAATTTTCCAATTTGCAAAGTTTCAATCAAATTTTTAACTATCTTAGAAAGTTTTTTATGGAAAACAATGTTTTACATCTTTGTTCAGCTTGATCTTAGGAATTTTTTAAGCTATTGCTCAACCCGCTTGGATTAAGCCTGATCAAGTTGTGGGGATTTCTTTGTGGTGGGTCATATATGACCTAGTCGTCCAAAATGGGTTAAACAACAATCAAATGAACAAACGATCAGAAAAGCAACGAAACAAAAGAGTCGAAAATATTTTAGAGGATGAAGTTTAGGTACTACGAAGCATTAGCTGCCGCAAATGATAGGTCGGAGAGACAGTGGTATCTATCCGGTATTTTTAATCTTTTATATTTTTAACTTATTTCCAGAAAATCGATTTTTTCTGTTGCACTGGTCCTTTAAATATTTAATTTTGTGGTAAATATAATATTTTTTATTTTTTGAAATAAATAACTTAATTCCAAAGCTTATTAAGATTTTGAAAATAAATTCCTCCTTCTTGCTCTATAACAAAAACCATTTTCTCTCCACTTGATGTCTTTAACTTTTCATATTTTTCTTGATCAGACATAAGGTTTCCTACTTTCGTTCCTTTACACCTGAGATATGCATAACTCCTTCGGAGAACTCTAAGAAATTAATTGTGCTTTTGAACTCTATAAAAAATGAACAAATTTTACCTTAAGAATATTCGTTTCCAAGCATCACATGAATAAATTACAATAATCGGTATTGCAAAAGCATACATAGAAATGGCTAGTTCATAAGCGAAATACGCCCACCGTTTTTGAGATTGCTTATTTATTATCCAAATTGAGGCGAACATCTAAAAAATTTTTAACTTAAACAAATAAATTTTATACGAGGGTATAAAAAACCGGAATTTGGGCGATTTTTTCATGTTTTGTTGACCCGAAAATTTTTTCCAAAAATGACCCATTAGGGCTAATTTTATGCGAGGAATCGATTGTGCGCATTTCCGAAGCTTGAAAACGCTTTTTTGATCCTGATTCAGGTAATCGGGATGTGTGTATTGATCGAAATTTGATAAAATCTCATAATTAGACAGGAAATGCCTTGGGTGCCAAGGTAGTCCCAAAAGCAAAAAGGGTCAAGGTAGTACCATATGAAAAGTGTCAAGGTAGTCCCATATTGTTATAGAGGTAAATAATGTAGGTAGACTGAATATACACTTGCGAGTAGTAGTTGGTTAGCAACTTTATTCGACTTTTCCTTTGGGACTGCCTTGTCACTTTTCCTTTGGGACTACCTTGACACTTTTTATATGGGACTACCTTGACATTCTTTTGGGACTACCTTGACCTTCAACGGGAAATGCGAGGCTTTCATGAAGTTTTAAAAATTTCGATTCTTTCTATAATAGTTTTTTAAAATGTCCGTTTTTAGATTATCTTATTTGTACAAGAGAAGAGGGAGTGGGGATCTTTAACGCATCAAACAATTCAGCTTTGGCTTAGTGAACTCCGACTAAGGCTCCAGAAAATCGTTGAAGTAGGAGGAAGGCAAATCCAACATTGTTTCAATAAAATTTGAGCTTTTACAAGGCTGTTTATATTTTTGGTTATCGTTCTTTCTGTTTCTTGTTTAGATAACTTTTACAATAGAAAGAGTTATATAGAAACTCTACATCAAACACACCCCTAATACCTCACCACCCATATTACATGTCCCTAGTACGCAATAGTTAATCAGCTTCCTAATGACACCTATGATAGGTGATCGCTTAATCATTTCTTATTGTATTTTATGTGTTGTATTCACAGCTATTAGTCTAGTTGTAATTTGTAGCTTCCGAACGATGCTATAGGACTTTGATGTCTTAGAGCCTAGAGAAATCCAAATTTCCGCTGGTCCAGGAAGTCGCTATGTTTTATCTCGGTACTCTTATGCTTTGAGAATGCAGCAGTCCGATCATTCCACTCAGACGAGGTCTATGTTATGATTCGACGGCAAGAATGCTGTGAAACGGAAGGAGCCGCAAGTTGTTATCTGATCTTGCATCAGGCTTATGCAATCGCTTAAGCCGAAGATGAGCCAGAAGACGATTGGGAGCTCATTCGATGTGGCTGCGGAGTTCGAGGATGGTGACCTACTCTCTTCTTTGAATAATGTTTGTTTCGCGCTTTACGTGTAAATCTAGACAATTTAGAAAATCAAGAAAATAAAAAATTAATAAAATCTAGAAAATCTAATCCACAAAAAATTACCATCAATATGAGGGAATTGAAAATTGTATAGACCAATATGGATTTTTTCATGAAATTAGACGATCGAATGTTCTCTGCCAGTTGATATCTTTGGCTCAGAGTATAATTATTGCCAATCGTAATAGAATTTCGATAGCGTCGTTGATTGATTCTATCGAAGAAAATAAAACTCTAAAAACTTTTTTGTCCAAATCGTCAATGAAATAAAAGAAAACTTACAACTGAAAATAAAATAGTTCCCAATTCAGCTATACCAAAGAAGTAAAAATAATGAAATACTTCTAAATTCGAGAAAAAATTTTTCTTTAGAAAAAATCATTTCAAACCTTTATATAAGAGGAACGCAAACACAAAGCCCCAAAAATATTGTCCAAATAAACACCAGGATATATAAAAATAGTCTTTCTTTTTTTCGTATGTACTCAAGTTTATTGTTGCGATAGCTCTCTCCACGAATATGAACCACATAGAGATGAGATAGCCTATTCCCACGCTAAGCCTTATAAGATCTACAGCTATGAGATTGCTACTGAGCATGAAACGTCCACTATCGACTAAAAAAGTTTAGAAATTATGAGACAAATCAGATTTTTCGAAACCCAGGGGTAGTTTTTGAAAAAAATCGATAATTAAATTAAGGTAATTACATGGTGTATTTAAACAACCGGAATTTGGGCGATTTTTTCATGATTTTTTGACCCGAATTTAAAAAAAAACCCTATTAGGGTTAATTTTATGTGGAGAATCGATTGTGCGCATTCCCGAAGCTTGAAAACACTTCCCTGATCCTGATTCAGTGAATCGAGGTGTGTATATTGAAGAGATGATCAATTTTTGCTATAATCATCAATTTGTCTTTGATTTAGGATCAGGGAAGCGTTTTCAAGCTTCGGGAATGCGCACAATCGATTCCCCACATAAAATTAGCCCTAATAGGATCATTTTTAAAAAAATTTTTTGGTCGAAAAAACATTAAAAAATGCCCAAATTCCGTTTTTTTATACTTCCTTTACTATTTTTTTCTAACTTCGGTCCGGTTCAGGGGGCAATTTTTCGGGTTGACCTACCTCTCATTCGATCGATGTCTATGAACCAAATTACGAATTTGACTATTAAAATAGATAACTTACAACAGTTTTTGGTACATCCGAATAGATTTATGATCAATATCATTCTAGAAATAAAGTACAAGATCCCTTCTATGAATAAGTTGATGATTAAAGTGATAAGATTTTTGTGAAATTGCATAGATTTTAGAACAATACATGCTGATATTGTAAGAACTAAGATGTTGAGAGGCGATAGAAGGAGTAAAATTGCCTCAGCTATTAAAAATATGGCATCTGGTTGGTAGTCTTCATTTGTATCCTAAATAGAGAATGATAATTTTACACATTTCCGAACGACCTTTTTTTAAATTGATATTCTAGATTTTTCAGAATTTCTGACATTAGGACTTTTGACACTAGGGGTATGACACGAGACATTTGACATGGGACGTTTGACATGAAAAGCGATATTTTGATACGATATATAGTCTGTCGAAAAATGTACCGTGATTTTTTGGATCTAAGCCCCCTTAAAGAAATTTAGATGTATTTTGCCACCGTGTCATGGCATATATAAGATGTCAAGGTAGTCCCAATTAAAAGTGTCAAGGTAGTTCCATATGAAAAGTGTCAAGGTAGTTTCATATAAAAGGTGTCAAGGTAGTTTCATACTTTTTATATAGGACTACTTTGACACTTTTCAGACGAGACTACCTTGTCACATTTAATATGGGGCTATCTTGACATCTTTGGACTACTTTGACCTTTTTTTGCTTTTGGGACTACCTTGGCACCCAAAATTAAATTCAACACCCTAATTGGCGATTCGACATTTGACTAGTTCAACATTTGATTAAAATGTCAAAATTTCGTGTAAAACCAAAAAGTCCTTGTGACAAATGGGTTCGTGTCAAACGTCTGATTTCAAAGTGATCATGTCAAACGTCCTGTTTGAAACCATTCGTGTCATATTAAAAGTTCCAATGCCGAATTTCCAGATTTTCTAGTTGTTTTCTAGATTTTCTAATTTTTTAAATTTTCCAATTTTCTAGATTCCATATTGCACTGGTTTAAAAAAAAGCTTACTGTCGTCGTTTGATTTTTAGCCAAAAACACTTTAATTTGTGACAAAGAATTTTGCACAAATGTTTCCATTACATAGGGTAAATACAAACGAAATCAATAAAATACCGTAAATGTTTTCCAAGTTTTCTAATTAAATAATGATAGAATTACCGCTTTAATAATGTCTGACAATTCAATCAACTGTGGGGGAAAAAGCAGACAGTTAATTTTTCGAGAATTATGAGAGGTCTTTGATGTCAAGAAGGAAATTCACCTGTCCCAAGCGACGCAAAAAATGATTAAATTTAGAATTTTTTATTTTGAAATAACAATTAAAGCTAAACACGTACAAATATTTAATACACAAATGGATTGATGACAATTTGTTTTCGTATCTTCTAAAGTTCTTAATTAGCGGCTTCATCGACTATTGTTGATCAAGATCGTTGTTTCCTCTTTTACAAAAAAATTTTATAAAATCGAATTATTTCCAAAGTTGTTGAAGTTGAGTAAAATAAATGCTTCCTTCTTGTTCAGCCGTGAAAACCATCGTTCCTCCATCGGCTGTTTTCAGCTTCTCCTGTTTGCCTTGAGCAGATCTCATATCTTCGACTCGGTCTCTTTTACATCTAACTAATTTTATCGTTTTTCGAAGAATTCTAAATATAACAAATAAATCGGGAAAATCTTAAAAGTAGATTTTTTACTGTAAAAATATTTTCTTCCACGGATCACATGAATAAATAGCAACACCTGGAAAAGCAAAACCGTAAATAGAAATTGCTAGCTCATATGCGAAATAAACCCAAATCTTTCCTGATTGATTTTCCACCAAACAAATTGTACCAAACATCTAAAAAAATTTTATTTTCATATTTTTAATCTTAATCAATTATACCAAAATTATAAATGAGTTGAAGATCGTATATACGACAACCGATTTCTTCATCAAATTTGCAGAACGAATGTTTTCAGCTAGTTGATATCTTTGGCTAAGGGTGTACGAGTTACCCACCGTTGTGGACTTACGATAGAGGCGTTGATTGATTCGATCGAAGAAAATAAAACTCTAGAAGATTTAAGAAAAATTTAATTTTTTAAACGACACCTACTAGTGAAAAGATGATGCATCCAAATTCACCAAAAGCCAATAGATAATATAAATTTACTATTTCTAAAAAACTGTTACAGTGAACGCTCGTTAAGCGGGCATCCCTTTAAGCGGCCCCCCCCCCTCTCTAGGGTGGCCCGCTTATCAAATTTTTGAGGAGAAGGGGACTAAAAAAGATTGTTCATAACTCTACTATACCTTTATAAACGAGAAACGTAAATACAGCACCCCACAAGAATTGACCAACAAAACATCTGAATATGAACAAGTAGCTCGTAGACTTTTCATAGGTACTTAGATATATTGTTGCCATTGCCCTTTCAAAGAATACGAATAACATAGCGGAAATGTATCCTATGCCAACGGTCAATCTTATAAGATCAACAACAATAAGAGAGCTACTGAACATGAAACGTCCATTATCGACTAAATTAATTAATGTTCTTAGTTTTGATTTAAAAATGAGGTCAAAAAGGGGGTCAGGAATCCAGGATCCAAGATACTCCAATTAGGTCTTTGACCCAAGACCCATAGGTCTCGAATAGAGTCTGAAAATGAGTCCATGACTCCGACTCTCGTGCCAATTTTGTTCTGTGGTCCAAATCGGATCTCGGACCTAAGTCTTGGACTCCGAGACTCAATAAGATCCGCTTATTGGGTCTCGGAGTCCATTCTCCTACTTGATCTCGGGTTTCGGATCTAAGTTGAGTCCGAGGTCCTTGTGTCCTGGACCTAGTCCTTTATGATTCGGGATTCGTCTTTGTGTCCCAAAAATTGGGTCTCTTCCGGCTTCTGGTTCTGGATTTAGTACCCAAAGGATTTAATATGATCCAAAACCCGCGTTCCTATTGGGTTTGGGGCCCCATAAGCCCTTGAGTAAAAAAGGTCAGGCGAACACTTTCAAACATTGTTGCCTTGGACCTTCTACTTTTCGAGTAGTGTTCTTAAATATTTTACTCAAAATTTGACATTTTGCATAAAATTTCATATTTTGATGGGAAATTCTGAAGAAAATAAGGGAAAAAAGGAACCAGAACCAAAAGGTCGAAGAACCGAAAAAAGAACTGGAACCGCTTGCGCCGAAACTGACCCATTTTCTATCGATTCCCAACTCTACTTTCGTTCTATAGTCTAAAGGCTTACAACAATTTTCGACACAGTTAAAGAGCCGAATAATCAATATTATTCTACAGATCAGATAAATAATTCCTTCCAGGAAAAGGTTTATAATCAAAGCAATAAAATTTTTATGGAATTGGATAGATTTTAGAATAATAAATGCCACCATTATAATGGTAAAAATGTTTAAAATCGACAAAATTAGCAAGAATGCTTCGGCTATTATAATTATAGGAGTTGGATGATAATCAAGTTCGGTTTTCTAAAAAAACTAACTAAAAACAGAACTCAATCAATCCCTATCCACGGCTGAAAAGCCTAAGACCTAAGAGATCTTAGGCTGCGCGCTAACCGTCTTGAAAAATGGTCGAGACGCTAAACGTCTCAAATTACAGCTAATTCGAGACGCGAAACGTCTCGAACAGCAATTCGAGACGTTTAGCGTCTCGAACAGAAATTCGAGACGTTTAGCGTCTCGAGTACCTGTTCGAACGATTAACCTCATGGAATGAGAGAGGGGAGGTAAACTTCATATGTATCGGGAAAAAACTAATCAATGTCAACTTACAGATAGAACCGTGTGATTCTTATTAATTAAATTGTCGATTGTCGACCAGATATTATTGATGAAATCCATTTTGCTTGGAATATTGAAAATATTATGCCTTAAAATTAATAAAGCTTTTGCCAGTTTTTCTAATGATCGATTCAGGGTTGCACGCGGAAATATTCCCGATTCCCGGGAATTTGGGAAAGTTGCGAAAATATTCCCGTTGCCTGATTATCAATAAAATCCGTTTATTGACACGAAAATTTAAATCAACTTCACTTTACTCATTTTTTTTCTCTTTGATAAGTTCGACAGAAAGTCAGGCAACAAAGAAATTTATTAATATTTTAGCAATATTTTATATATATTTTCTTTGTTCCTGACTTTTTGTCGAACTTATCAAAGAAAAAAAACTTAGTAAAATAAAGTTAATTTAAATTTTTTCGTGTCAATAAACGGATTTTATTGATAATCAGGCAACGGGAATATTCCCGAAACTTTCCCAAATTCTCAGGAATATTCCAGGGAATTTGTGCAACTCTGGATCGATTTGATTTCTTAGACCAAGCATGTAGGCAAGAAAGACAATTGGGTACTGGTCGGCATTAAGGGCCCCAAAGGACAGGGATTTTTTTCGAAAAAAAATTTTTCTAATTTTTTTTCTAAAAATGACGTTTTTAGGGGTAATTTTAAGCGGGGAATCCGAAAAACGCATTTCCGAAGCCTGAAAATGCTTCCTTTACCCTGATTCAGGGAATTAAGGTGTGCATTAAAGCGAAAATTGTTGAAAATTCGGTTTCTCTCGGGAAAACCGACTTTTCATAGGGTTTTATAAGCGGGGAATCCGAAAAACGCGGTCCCGAACGATCTTCATATCACCGAATTCAACTGGCGTGAGCGTTTTGGAAATACACATGAAGTTTTCTACAATTTTTGGAGTCAAGTAGCCGCTCAATATCCATGTAACCCGTAAACTTTAGAAGGGCTAGGGGGATTAACCCGTCCCCTAGCTTGATGGAGGGTTAAATTCTTATCCCAACGGCCCTCTTTAGGGCCACAGGGAGTGACAGTTGCAGCTCCTAGTGGTGCTCCTGGAGATTCCCCTACCATTCGTTGGCTATGGGGTAAGCCGAACACAACCACATTTTATCCTATGCAAAAACCGAATTTTCAACAATTTTCGCTTCAATACACACCTTAATTCCCTGAAACAGGGTGAAGGAAGCGTTTTCAGGCTTCGGAAGTGCGTTTTTCGGATTCCCCGCTTAAAATTACCCCTAAAAACGTCATTTTTAGAAAAAAAATTAGAAAAATTTTTTTTCGAAAAAAATCCCTGTCCTTTGGGGCCCTTAATGCCGACCAGTACCGACAATTGGAACCCCAATCTGAAAATTTTCAAAGAAAAGAAAAATTAAAAACATACCCTTTATATGGAGCCTTATGTTTTTATAAGGCAAATTTGAAAACTTTGATCGATTGTCTCGTCGCGAAATCCTGCCTACATACATGCCTAATAATAGTCATCATATGACAACTAACTTTTATGCAAAACAAATCTCTAATTCTATTACGAGAAACGAACCACCTGTTATAATTTGTTCAATAAAATCAAAGTCTGTGAATGATTAATTCTCGAAATCATACAAATATAAGACATGGATAATAAAAATTTTTGAGAGGTGAGGTAAGAAATCATCGATTTGAGTAGAATCATGATGTAAATAAAAAATCAAAAAATAAATAAAAGTGAGACTAGTGGAAGAGGTCAACCTAGTTGAGGGGTCGAAAAAAATTTTTCTCGGATTTTTTCGAAACCACGCTAGAAATGTTCACCATATTGGAATACATCGGCCAGATAGAAAGGTTGGCCTAAAAAAATTATCTAGGGTATTTTAAACAAGTTAGAAAATTCAAAAAATCAACGTAAAATCAATGGTATTGAGCTTCGAACAAGGTTTTGTCTGA
>OZJO01012267.1:0-18668 GCA_900406225.1 Acrobeloides nanus | reverse complement strand
ATGGCCAAATCGCCATAGCCGCGATGAAGTAAATGGGTAGATCAGACGATGAAGTAGATGGGTAGATCAGTATCCACTGTACTTACTTTTTTCGAACTGGGAACAAAATTTTTCCTACAAGCCCCACAAGGTTTATACTCATATTTTTCGTTTTAAGGTCATATCTCGGCCATTTTAAATCCATTTTGGCTAATTTTTGTTTCATTGAATTCCTGAGATCAAGACGAATAACTTTGTAGAACATCACTTTTTGTGAAAAAATTTCTATGTTGAAGAAAATCCTTATGAAACTATTGTTTCTTTTGAATATATAGGCAGAAATTCGCATAACTCAAGATTTGATTCAAAGGAAACAAGATTTTCAGAAGGATTTTCTTCAATATAGAAATTTTTTCACAAAAAGTGATGTTCTACAAAGTTATTTGTCTTGATCTCAGGAATTCAATAAAACAAAAATTAGCCAAAACGGATTTAAATTGGCCGAGATATGACCTTAAAACGAAAAATACGAGTATAAACCTTATGGGGCCTGTAGGAAAAATTTTATTCCCAGTTCGAAAAAGTAAGCACAGTGGATACTGATCTACCCATCTACTTCATCACCTAATATGCGATTTAGCCATAGCCGCGTTTTCGTTGAGCATTCCTTGGACCTCAAAGTGATTGGTTCTCGTGAATAAAATTCAATTTTTAGCACTGTGTCTCGATTTTATTGCTAGTAATTCTAAACTATTGTAAGCTTGTTTATTGTTTTATTTTGACTTCATATTTTTAGGGTATGACATGTACATTTATATAACTATTTCATTGGTGATTGATGTAGTTTCATTTGTGGTATGCTCTCTAAGATATTTTTTGTTTAAAAATTTGCAATTTTAGCTTATATCTTTCCTTCTTTGGTGGAATCGACAACTTAAAAGGTTGTCTCTCAATTCATGTTTGTCACTAGCTCAAAGATATCAAGTATAAATATATGTTTGGGCAAAAAATCATACAAATTTTAGTTAACAGAAAACATTAAAGCCATCAATTCGATACAGCCGCTTTTATTAACTACTACAATTTTCAATGTTGTTAGCTTAAGTTTTTCAATGATATCGTTAAGAAGTGGTTTTGATATTGGATATATTACTTTGATATTCTATGGGGTATGTACAGGAGTGTCATTATAGAAAACTCGAGATAACACCCCTACAAATACCTCCCTATTGATATAAATTCTCCCAAATAACTTGTTTGAACTTCACGCCTTGTATGGTGTACGATTTCTTTCCCTATACCTTTCATATTATTCAGGGATGATGTTGTACCATAAAGATAAGTTTGAATTGTGTTTAAAAGTGGACTTTGAACATGGACTGCGTTTTAATGTAATGCTGAGCATTCTAGAGAGCCATCCGAAGAGACGTTACTACTAAACAAAATCTTTTGGCCTCAAGCGGGGTTTGAGCCAGCCTTGAGGGGCGCCTGAGACAAGCCTAGTACCATCGAACCATGGAACTCTTGGAGTAAACGCTCCTAATTCTGACCTCGTAGTAATGGACAACTTTAACATGATGTAATGTTTCGTGGTAAGCTCGAAGCTTCTATGATATCAAAACATAGGACGGTCGAAGGAAAGAATGTGGCGGTGTAGCCTTTGGCTGGCAAATCCTGACTAAGATTAGGCCGATCAGAAGATGCTAGAAGCTCAGAATCGGATAAAATGTTTTCATTATACTCTTAGGATAGGAGACAGAATTCTGTATTTCAAAACATATTTTATCAAGAGTCAGCCTTATCTAGATTTAAACTAAGTTGTGAAAAATTCCTAGAGGGATATAAAACGACGGAAAACCGGGAGAGAAAGCCATTTCAGCGTCGAGCTTCTGTCCTGGGTGGTCGTGTGGTGTCTAGCGTGTCTTTGACTATTGTTTAGCTTGTTTCCATAAAAGTTAGAGCTTTTCAGAGAGCCGGCCCTGAATTCAACCTTACTCAAACTTCTATAATTATTCAAGTTGTTCACTCCTTCTTTCAAAAGATCCACAGCAAACAAAGTTTTCCAAACATATCCGGGTTAAATTAATGTTATAAACTTTATAAAAATCATTTATGATGTTTGGCCACAGGACTTGGATGTTTTAGAGACTAGAAAAATCCAATTCCTCCACTGGTCCAAGAAACCACTATGCTTTGAGAATGCAGCAGCCCGATCAGATTCCACTCAGACGAAGGCTATGTTATGATTCGACGGCAAGAATGCTATGAAACGGGAGGTTCGAAAGCTGTTATCGGATCTTGCATCAGGCTTGTACAATCGCTTAAGGGAACGTCCAGAAAGTATGTCCGCGTGACAGAGGGTGGGTGGGGTCCGCCGATTTCCTAAAATTTTGTGACATTTTGTGACAGGTGGGTGGGTGGGCCCGAGAAATTTGTGACGTCACAAAGTCCCAGAAATTTTTTGAATGTGTCTTGAATGGAATTTGTTAGCAAGAAACTTTNTTGCCTTTTTTGTGATTTTTCTCTCACTCTTTGGTTTTTGAAAATGGAGCGTGCGCCATCTGGTGAAGAAAAACGTAATCAGCATAATGAATTCATGCGCATTAAAAGTGTCGGAGTTTATCGTAAAAAATCTTTTAATATATACATGTTTGAAAAAAATTTATAATATTTCGGAAATTTTTTTTGTCACAGTGACATAAGGGTGGGTGGGTCCTCGAAAATTTTGTGACATTTTGTGACCGGGGGTGGGTGGAGCCTAAAAAATGTTAATGTCACGCGGACATACTTTCTGGACGTTCCCTAAGCTGAAGAAGAGCCAGTTGCCGATTAGGAGCTCATTTGATGCGGCTGCAGAAGTCAAAGTTGGTGATCTGCTATTTCTTTTTGCTTAAATTTAACTGGTTTACGCGCGCTTAGGCCTTATTAACATGAGTCATTTAGGACCGACCCTTGTAGGTTTCTACAGTACGAATACAGAGAAACCAGAAACTGAATCAAAGCATTAAAAACCGAGCCGAATAAGCTTATAAAATCAAACCGGATTTCTAACACTAGTCATAACTACGATCCTGCAAAATTTATTAGGTTATTTTAGATAATAAATGCTTCGTTTATAATTAGCTTGATATTGTCGCTGATGAGAAATGAAATTTATCGTGAAAAAATTTTACATTGCCTAATTTTGATCAAATTTGCAAATAAAGTAGAAGAAGAGAAAAAGCCTACAAAAGTCACAAATGC
The DNA here is from genome assembly GCA_900406225.1 of Acrobeloides nanus. Taxonomy (NCBI): domain Eukaryota; kingdom Metazoa; phylum Nematoda; class Chromadorea; order Rhabditida; family Cephalobidae; genus Acrobeloides; species Acrobeloides nanus. The sequence continues at coordinate 15,446 of OZJO01012267.1, read as the reverse complement.
AGATGGGAAGAATATAGTACTGTCAATGGACGAGGAATATTATTTTGATATGTTAAAACAAGCGTGGAAATAAATTTTGAATAAATTTTTACCTAAAATATAATTTTGTTTTTGTTGATCACAATAAATTGTAAAATATTTTCCGTTTTTTATAGCAATCTGTAAAGTTGTCAGGAAATCAACAAGAAGGGAAAAACTATTTGTAAATACTGTGCTTTTTAAACAGGCATATACCAAAATACTTTAAAATGGCATACTAGTGATAAAAATGCTTTTTATGCGAAAATTTGACTTTAGAAAAATTTTTAATTTTTCGAAACCTTTTATGCTGGTTTCTTGGTAACTTTAGCACTCTGTATAAGAAAACGAAATTTCTTCAGCTCTTTGTAACCATACAAATGGATTGTTACGGGTGCGCGCTAGCTGTTGTGCCGCGCGCGACACGATGCTAGTAGCGGCGTTAGCAGTTGTGCCGTTGCACTATGGTATAACGTTAGAAGTTGTGCCGGCACAACTCGGAGGCGGCATGACGTTAGCAGTTGTGCTACGAGTTGTTCCGGTCGTGCCCCCGTTGTAAAACGGCGGCACAACAGCTAGCGCACCCTACATGATGCTGGGACTCAAAAGTATTGTTTATTGCTACGTCATCGAACAAGGCAGCTAGTGGATTAGCGAGAGCAAGACTGAAATGCCTTTGGCGCTCCACCTAACAAGTATTTGTTAGGCTCTCATGTGTTCATCGCTGTAATATTACAACACATAACAATACTATTTTCCCGGGCCACATCATTTAGTTAGCCGAAGAATCATTTTAACCTAACATATGGACTATATACTTGGGCAAGTGGTAGGACAGTCCGATCCCACCTCATCATTTTGGAAAAACTTTAGGGGAACGTCATCTTTGACGTTCCCGGGTACCGTAGAAACAAAAAATGATCAGAAAAATTCCCCTTTCTTATATATAAATTTTCGAGGTCCGATCAAAAGTTTAGTGATCCTTTAAGGCTTATCGGAGTATGAGTTTAGAATTCATGCAATAGGGGCTCATGTTTTTTAAAAAATTCCCTAGGCTTCTCCTTATAACTGTGTCGAAGGCCATACGTGAAAAGGGTGTGGAAGTCACACCCTATTCGTTTAAGGGGTCAAAAATATGAAAAAACATAAGGGACCCCCCTTACGATAAATACCAATTCGTAATTCGAGTTTGTAAAAGTTGTAAAGGGACTTCGTACGAAGTGGTCATTTTTCACGACTTTTAATGATTTCGTATGAAGTGGTCGTTTTTCATGACTTTGTACGAAAAAACATAAGGGGCAGACTTATGATTTTTACAATTATTTATGAAATTTTTTTAAAAATCATAAGGGGGTCCTCAGACTACTTCGTATTTTGGGGTCTAGGGTCATAGGGAGTTTTTCATGTATGTCAAAAGCTATCAAAAATAGGTCATCTATGACGCGATCAATGATTTGATCATAAAATTTATGATTCAGAATTTTATTATTTGGACTGTTTTCTTTGAAACTTTACAAGTAAATTTTCCAGAACACAGAAAAATGAATTTTTTTGTATTCAACAATTTTTTATTTGGCTTAAATACACATGCAAGGTATGCATTTTGGGCTGCTTCTCTCACTATTTTCTTGGCAATCAATAGTCACTCCCATTTTTGGTAGAATGCGAGGAAAGTATTTGAATATTCAAGAATCATTAATATTGCACAATCTTTAGAAATATTATGCAAAGTATAGTTTAATTGCTCTCTTCAAAATTTTTATTAATCACCCCAAAAATATTTGAGGCGAACAACGCTGACATGGATTCACATAACGCGGATAATCTACGCTCACCTGTAATATGCGTCTTTGGTCAAGCTCGTACGGGTAAGACTGAAATGCTCAAAAAGGTAGATTTTTTTCACAAACTATTCAATAGATAATTTAGATTCGTTGTGCAATGATAATTGATGAAAGCAGAGAGAGATACTCCAAATCATACAGATTTTCCGAACATACACTTGTTCCTATTAAAGCAATTGAAGAATTATGCGAAAATGTTAAAGATGTAATTTTTTTACTTATACATTTATTTGAAATATAACGTTTAGTTTAATCCTAAAAACGTGAAAATTTCAAGCTTATTATTCATGGATATGCCAGGGAATGAAAGCTTCATGTAAACTTTTATATGAACATCATAATCTAGGATTTTGTGGATTGTTTATATCGGATTTTTTAGAGTTTCTACAATTCGTAAAAAACGATATTTTTCTGTATGCGATCTTCTTATTTTGGTCATAGATATGGTATTTGGTATTGAATCAAACGAAATAATACAGATTGCCAAGCGACATAGGCATTGTATAATCGTTTTGAATAAAGTAAGCGTGTCTCCTTATTACTCGCTTTATCCACTCTGTAACTGCCCCACAGTTGCCTCACAACTGGCCTGCAATTAAGGATGTTGCAGCCTGTCCCTTACAGACTTCAGTAAGTTCTCTAGCTTCATTACCCATCACACTTTCGCAAATTAATAAAGCTCTTAACTAATATAATTTAGATTCAAAAGGATTTATTTGTCCGATGAACCAACAAAATATACGCGTCACGGCGTACAATTGTTTTCGTACGGTACTTTTCGTACAATTATTCTTCGTACGGACTTTTCGCGCAGGTACTTTTTGTACGAACCTTTCGTACAAATACAAAAGGAAGGGGGCAAAATTACTCGCCAATGGGGCAAAAAGTCCTCGCCTAAGGAGCAATTTATGCGAGGATATATCGCCCCTTACGTGAGGACTTTTGCCGTCTCCCCCTTGTATTTGTACGAAAAGTACCTGTACGAAAAGTCCGTACGAAAAATAATTGTACAAAAAGTACCTGTAAGAAAAGTACCGTACGAAAAGTACTTGTACGAAAAGTGATACTGCCAGTAAAACTTGCCATGCAAGTTTTACTTGCACACGCTAATTTCGTCGTGTTTATCTCGAAAAACGATTTAAAATATTTTTAAATCGTTTTTCGAGATAAACAGTACGAAATTAGCGTGTGTAAGTAAAATTTGTATGGCAAGTTTTACTTGCCCATGATGCAAAAATACAACTTCCGGCAAGTTTTATTTGCACCCCCAATTTTAGCTAAAAACATGTTATTTCAACTATTTTAGTCGTTCTACACATGTTTTAGCCAAAAGATAAAAAATTTCGAAAAAATTCGATGCAAGTAAAACTTGCACCAAAGGCAAGTTTTCTGACAGCTCCGCCCTGGCCTGTTCTGTTTTTGCTTTTATATTTACAGCAATATCATTTAAGTTAGACCGCTTATTTGGCTATAAATCAAATCCATGTAAAGATATATGGCAACATCTAGAAAGCCAATCTAGCCACTTTAAATCTGAATTTCAAACACGGTATGAAAAGATTGTCACAGAATTTTCTAAAGAAGTAAGAAAAATTGTGGAGCTCTTCCCCTGGGGAGACGCAATCAATAGGATTCCAAAAACTGATAAAGAATACTTCCTTTTTATTCCAAATCTTTCTCTCCATATAAACTCGTCCAATCCACTTAAACTCGGACCAATGAATTATAGCTACAAAATAACATTGCCAACATGTTCCTCGCATGAAATTACCCCTAGAGGATATTTTTCCATAAAATTACTTCAAAAAGTATCAGTTTTCGAATCCTGTTGATTGCGTCTCCCCAGGAGAAAAAGCTCCAAAATTATTTAACATTTATCATGAATAGGGCATAAATGCAATGTTTGCCAATATGAATACCAACTCAAGTGAATACATGCCCATTGTACCAATATCGGCATATCACGGAGATGGAATAGGCAATCTAATTTCTTGCATATTGGAGTATTCTCAAACATGTCTTTCTCAAAAATTAGCCATTTGTCAAGAACTTGATTGTACAATTTTGGAATCGCGTGATATGCCTGGTTTTCGAACACCAATCGACGTTGTAATAAAAAATGGAATCTTAAAGAAAAATGATACCATTGTTTTAATGGGAAAAGATGGTGTTATGTGTACGGTGATTTTAGAAATTCTTGTTGAAAAATTTTCTGTGGAATTCCAGGATATGTTTAGGGTAGGTGCAGCAACATGCAAACAGACACATACATTCACAAAAGTCTTGCGCGTGGTGCAAAAAACTAGGTGCAATGAGGCGTATAAATTAGGGTATACAGGATGGGAGGAAAATACTGTCCTTATGTTTTATATTTGCATAACTTTGGTAAAAGTGTATGAATTGGTTTTGGTGTCCTTTTGAAGCTCTTTCAAGAAGCTTTCAGAAGACACTAAACCCTTTTCATAAAACTTTTTCATTCAAAAGTAGTCGCTAAAACAACAGAAGGTAATGTTGTCTTAGTTAACCGTTGCGATTTCAGTATGCCTAATAATTTGGGTCCCAAAACTTTTCCTAACGTTTCTATCTTTCAGGTAAACAAAAAAGTGAACAAATTTTGTTTTCCTGAAAGTTAGGAAAAGTCTTGGTGCCATAATTTTCTTGTTAAATATCTTTGAAATCAAAGATTTTATGGCATGATTTTTATGTCGTTTTGAAGTCCCATCTATGAGCTTTCAAATGGCCTCCAAACCTTTCTTTGAAGTAGGGTAGTACGGGATCGGTATTTTCGGGAAAAGTCGGAGTCGGGATTTGTCGGAACTGGCAAAGTCGGGATTCGAGATCGGGATTAGATTTTCAGTCGGGATCGGGACCGAATTTTTTTTCCAAATATAAATTTTTTGAAATCTTTTAAAATCCAAAATTTTATATTTTTGCTTCAATACAAGACACTCATTTCCCTAATCAGGATTAAGGAAACATTTTAAGCTTCGGGAATGCGCGCAATCGATTCCCCGCATAAAATTACCCCCAGAAAGATGATTTTGAGAAAGAAATCCAAAATTTTTTTTCGATTTTTGCTTCAATATACACATCTATTTCCCTGAATCAGGGTCAAGGAAGCATTTCCAAGATTTGGGAATGCGCGCAATCGATTTTTCGCATGATTTTACCCCTATATAGGCTATTTTGACAAAAAAAATTTTTCGACCGAGAATGACCTATTATTCCCCTATTAACAAAAATCTTTATGCGAATTTCGTACCAATTTGTGCGCATTAGTGTGCCTTGTCGAGACTATTTGTGACCATTTGTAGTGACCCTCAACGATAACTTCTAATGCTAATTCAACGGTAATTGTTGGAAATTTTCGGCAACTGAAATGCATTCCGATAATTAGCGTTGCCGGATCTTAAATAAAACTTGTTTATTGAAGCGATTGACAGAATATCTGAAAATCAAAAAATTCTTTACAAATTTGATTTTGATTTTTCTTTTTTAGAATTTGCCTCTTTATCACTTAATAATTTTCAACAAAATTCATCTAAAACCCTCTTTAGGTTTGCAAAAAAATTCCGAATCCCAATCGAGATTGGGAGTCGGGAATCCCGATCCCGAATCAGGATCATCGAAAGTCGGGATCTGAAAAAAGTCGGGATTTCCGATCCCGTACTACCCTACTTTGAAGCCTTCTTTGCGAAAAGTTATCTTAGAAATACTCTAACAAGGGAACGGCAACAGTTGATGATGCGATTTCAAAAAATTTCGACTATATTCTTATAGAGTACCCCTAACTTGACTTTAAAAAAAATAGAGTTAGCTGATGATGGCCACTGTATGGCTAGCTAATGGCTTCCAAAGTTGACGAAAAACAATATGCTATATCATATCTAGAGTGTGAAAGATCCTCAAGTCACAATCTTGTCTTAGTGGTATGATTCCAGCTTATCATTTTGCTGTCTCAGGTTCAACCCCGCTACCTAGCTTAAAGTTTTTGCATTTTTACTTTTAAAGTTTTTCAAAAAAATTTTTTACTAATAAGAACATTTTATAACTTTGTAAAATTTGTAATTACATCATAATAATGTGCCAATATTTAAAAATTTAAAGTTGCATATGTTTAAATATGTATGATCTTATTTGTTACATATGACGTGCGCCAAGGTTCCAACCATTTATTCTTTATGCCTGGTACAAGTCTGGCTATTTGAATCAACGTCCGGAAATGTTTATTACGCCAACTGAACTTTGTTTTAAGAATATGTCTGAATGTTGTATGTTGCATAATTGTGAACGATTCTTTTATTCATTTTGTTCTCATTTTCTGTTTATTTTTTGATCACTTTTTTATCCAACGTCATTTATGTTATAGTTAATTGTTGTATTTTTTTTTAAGTTATAAATAAAATAATTGTTCTTATTATTGATTATTATTGAAAATTTTTTTTGAAAAACTTTAAAAGTAAATGCAAAAACTTTAAGCTAGGTATCGGGATTGAACCGGAGACAGCAAAATGATAAGCTGGAATCATAGCAACTAAGACAACATTGCCACATGAGTGACTTTTCACACTCTGGATATGATATAGCATATTGTTTTTCGTCAACTTTGGGAGCCATTAGCTAGCCACACAGTGACCGTCATCAGCTAATTCTATTTTTTTTAAAGTCAAGTTAGGGGTACTCTATAAGAATATAGTCGAAATTTTTTGAAATCGCACCATCAACTGTTGCCGTTCCCTTGTAAGATAATTTTTTTCCAACAATGTTTTATAATCCTTACAGATTTGTATAATCATGCTTTTTAAGCCGTAACTTTTAGTAAAAAAAGGCTTTCAAAAATTATTTTGATATTATTTGAAAGCACGTGGATAAAGCTTGACAATGACATTATAACAGTTTCATAATTGTTGTCTAATAGGTTATACCAACCCATAGTATAAAAGACAGAATTTTCTTCGCACACAGTTCATGACAAACAAACTAGAGACAAAGGCCTAAAAACTAAGCGCGCATATAATGCACAACGAACGCACATCAACGTATTCATTTTTGTGTTTATTTGTAAAATTTTGCTATAGAACAAATATGAACAGCATGAAGAAATTACGGGTGTACAAATAGTTAAAATATTAGCGAATGGTTTAAAAAATGCTTTATTGGGGCTTCCCTTATTTGTAGCACATTCTGATGATGATATTGATCAGTTAAAGTATAATTTTATTCAAAAATAAATTCACTGTAACTGTAGACAGAGAGCGGAGGCGCAATTGAAAGTCGCAGTTAGGTCACTAACCAAAAATACCATAGGAGTTTATGTTCAAGCCAGCAACTTTAACACACTCGAAGCTGTTTTGGAATTGTTGAAAAAACAAAATATCCCGGTAAATATCTTTGATCAACAATTTTTTACTTATCTTTGTAGTATTCTGGTGTTAACACAGGACCAGTACAAAAAGAAGATGCGGAAAAATCAGCAGAAATGTTGAAACTTGAGCCAAAGCTCGCTTGCATTCTAGCATATGGCGTTACGGTTGATCAAGAAGTGCAGCAATTTGCAGATCTCAAAGGAGTTAAAATTTTCCAATCAGAAAATGTTTTTGATTTAACGAGAAGTTTCTTAAAATATCAATAAAATGTTTATTTGTTTAGACATAAGGGGGAACAAAGGAGAATGTTTTTCATTTTTACAAGAACGGGTGGTGCACTTGCCCCCCCCCTATGGCTCGCCACTAGTGATGTGTCGAAACCGAAACTTTGGGGATCGAAATCAGGGTTAAATTTCTAAACCAAAATTTCGAAATTTTATAGGAAAAAGCCATTTTTAAGCTGAAAATGAAGATCTTTGGCGAAAAATGATTAATTTTGATGAATTCAATTTTTTCTACCTATACTCTGAAGTTTATATTAAAAATGTACTTTTAATAAACCTATAAAATATGTCACATGATTGTGTCACTTTTTCACTCATCAATGCTAATCGTTTCGCTTATCTCGACCTTTCTAAGCCGCATACGACCATCGAACAGTCACTTAATCGAAGGTCAACATCATTTAAGGACAAGACATTAGTATCGAATAAAAATAAAGTTTTTAACAAATTCGAAAAATTAACCGATACCGGTATTGGTTCAGCCCCAGAGGTGACATTGGGCCCGGTCCATGACATCTCTGTCACCCACAAAGGTCACTTTACTAAGTTTTTTCTCTTTGATAAGTTCGACAGAAAGTCAGACAACAAAGAAATCTAAAAAAGCTAAAAAAAGTAATAAAAAATTTCTTTGTTGTCTGGCTTTCTGTCGAACTTATCAAAGAGAAAAACTTAGTAAAGTGACCTTTGTGGGTGACAGAGGTGTCATGGGCCGGGCTCGGCCCAATGACACCTCTGTTCAGCCCTGATTGAGAGTCTCTAGACGGTTTTAGAAAGCACTAGTTTTTATTCAAATTACATTCAAAATGCAAAAAACAATGCATTTACAACACATACGTCCTAATTTTCAGATTCATCTTCATATCCTCGCTTTTCTCGGATTCTTTGTCGTCTCAACCTCAGCCAGCGGCTTTTCCTGCCTACTCGGCAGTAAGTGCTCCAATGAAGAAGAACAAAAAAGCTGTTGAAACCACCATTAAAGTTGGATCAGCGGGACAACTATCCGTCAATTTGCTCAAAATTTTCTAAAATTGAGCGAAATGAATTTTGAGTAAATTGACTCTCCACCGTTTTCTATGCGAGGAATCGATTGCACGCATGTTAAGATTACGAAGAAAAGCTTAATTTAGTACTCGACGTATTCATACACGAATTTCTTAATATTTCTTTGGTTAATGCACCTGGAAAGTAATAACCACGAAGAAAAGTGACACGAATCACTCTTGAAGGCTCGGAAAAACATGCTTAGATTGTTGCAAGGTAAAAAAACTAAATTTCCATTAATATTAACCATCTGGTTTTTCGAAAGAAACATTCTGTTAAATTTAGAAAGTTCTTAGTTGTAAACCGCTAAAAAATGACACCAGGATTTGCTTTATTATTAAGTTTACTTTTACCATTGGTAAACAATAGCGATCGTAAGTTATTCAACTTTAGAATTTATTCAGACTATCCCCGAAAAACTGCCTTATCCGCATAGATATCCCATACATGTTCAAGAAGGAGACACACGGGCTTGCATGGATAGGCAAATGATTTTTTAGGAGGCGCAAGCTAAAATTTGATATTTTTAAGGTTTCCCTAGTTTTAGAGGAGCACATGATATTTCTTAATAGATTGATGTTTAAACAAGGCCAAGAATGTGCTCTAAGTTTAAGACACAGTCTCTGTAAGGATTGCAGAACTAGTGTCACCAGGGTCAGGGATTTTTTTCGTCTCAATAAAATCAATAGGATATTGGTCCCTGATGACGGAATCGAGAAAAAACTTGTTGAAACACCACCTCTGTGGAGCTAAGGGATGGGGAGTCAAAAAATCGATTTTTCAGGATCGACTCAGACGAAATCGATGCCAATCGATTCTTCGCACCCAGGTTTGGGTTAAAAATGCAAGAATCGACGGTCGACAACCTCAGGAACGCATACCTTGCGTAAAAAAACTAATTTTTGCCCCTCAAAACTTGCTTAAAATGGCTCTATCTCCAATTTTCTTAAGAGGCAGCTTTTTATGATATAAAGATTTGATTTTTAGCTGTTGCTTTGCCACTTATGTTCATTTCAAACTTGACATTGCAAATCAATCCAATATCAAATTTTATTGCTCCTTATGGTAAGCTCATAAAAAGCTTGTTATATATTTCTAGCTAAAAACTTTGGCGTTTTTTTCCGCACTAATAACAAGTTGGGGAGCACTAATTACAATTATAGTCGAACTTTTTTTGGTTACCACGGAACTTTTTATTGCATCAGGCAACCTAACTAAAAACTTTGGTGTTTCAATTTTACAAAATTTAGTTTTTTTTAATTATTCAAAAAACGTTCTCGAACGAATTAGATTCGAAAGGGATAGAATTGGTTCTGAAGGTTTCGAGATCGGCTTGAGAAGGGTGGAATCAGCATTGAAGAGGTCGGGATCGTCTCAAAACGTACAGGGAGCGGTCTCGAAGGCGCAGGATTGCTCGAGGAGGCCTTGATTATCGGCTTGAAAGGAGCTAGAATCAGCTGGGGTTATCTCTAAAAATCTAGAAGCAGGGTGTCCACATTGTATTTTTATAAGATTTTGTCTTATTTTTCGAACTTTTTCTTTTGTATCCTCCCCTTCTCACGGGGATATCTCCGCCAAAAAACTCGGTCATAATTACTATAATGTAAAAGTGATCCTGGCAAATATGGGGTACTCCGGAAAAAATTATTTCCTAAGACTCAGACCTTCATCGAGGTGTCATTTCCTCCTGACTTTTCGAGCTTAACATGACCGTAATATTCCCACTGTTTGGAATTAACGGTAAAAAGTTGGTCCGTATAAACAAACAAACATTACTCGTTTAAGTTGTAGGATTATAATTTTAATGTATAAAGATGAATAACTTGAATTTATTTAAGAAAAATCCGATAACCCGTAGTTTAATCATCAAAATTGAACTGTGAATGCTTTTTTGATATGTTTTTGCTTCTTTTTTAAAATATTTTCAAATAAATACCTAAATTATATTAGAAACCATCTCGTCTTATTTTTTGCCTTATTTTTTGAAGTCCGATCTTATTTTTGGAGAAAATTTGTCTTATTTTCGACAATTCCATGTGGACACCCTGTTTAGAAGAGATGGTGGAGATCGTCTTTGGAGGAGTGATACCATTCTGAATTTTTCTACAATTTTGAGTTTTATGAAAAATTTGAATCTTTAAAGGACCAGTCCTTTCAGTTACAATCATTTGTGTAAAAATGATTTTTTCCGATCATAAATGCAAAATAAGTTTAAATTTTTGTATATTGAAACGAAAATCCTGTATGAATTTAAACTTATTTTGCATTTTTGATTGGAGAAAATAATTTTTTACGCAAGCTTCAATTAGCAAAGTTGTTTAGCATAAAATTCTCTGCCGATTGGTGCTATTTTTTCACGATTTTAAAGCAAAAAATTCAAAAAAGTTTGTGTATTACAACGAAGAGCTTGGAACAAATTCATATTTTCAAATGCATTTATCTCGATGGGGAAAATGATTCAGATGTCGTAAAAACAAAAAATGCTCCATTTTTCATGATCTTTCCGAATATATCATTTTTTTCATATGAATGTAACTTACTGGACTGGTCCTTTAAAGAAATTTTGAATTTTTACAGTTTTTTATTGAGCCGTTCGAAAAGTTCTCCGCTCTATGGGTAGTATATTCAATTTAATTGTTCAAAATCCACCACCCTGGAAGTAATTTGACGGCAAATCGATTGTGCGCACTCCCGAAGCCTAAAAATGCTTTCCTAAATCAGAAATGAGCTATGTATTAAAACGAAAATCATGAATGCCATTTGTTTCCTGATTCAGAGAAGCATTTTCAAGCTTCGAGAGTGCGTGCAATCAATTTGCCGTAAAAAATTACCCCTAGAGTAATAGAATTGAAAAAATTGGATCGAATGCTGTCCATGTGCGGAGAACTTAAAAAAAATCTATTAGCTCAAGAGGAATGCCAATCCGGCACAATGTTTTATTGGGAACCAGTCAACGAAAGTCTTCCATTTTTGCACATGTCAATGAGTAACTTGGCCTATTCAGTTTCTTCAAATTTAAATCAGGCTAATGACACATGCAATCTATGCTTACTAACCGAAACAGGTGGACTATTTAAGCCTATAGATAATGCAAATTTTCAAGTCGACTTTATACCATATTGTTCCGGTAAATGCCTCAAAATTTGTTTAGACAAACAAATCTAGAAAGTCTTGAATGCTATGTCTATGGAATCGTGCATACTCCTCCATATGATGCCTATCAAACTCTAGTGAATGCTCAAACCAATCAGACTTATGGTGCACCTCATCCTTGTTCTGATGTCCTCAGCCTTGATTCAGGGTATTTAAAGGTTTCTGGGATGAGTTGTTCTGGATGTGAAGTAAAAAAGTGGTTGATAAAAATTGTTCAAATTTTAGGAATTTTTACAAACTATTTTGTGCAGTAATACAATGTCGTTTTATATAGGAAATTCTACTCCTCCCACGAGATATGAAGGCATAACAATGTCTGGTCTGGTGCTTCCCTTTTTGTTGACTTTGATTCCATTCTTAATTCTACCCTATTTTATATTGGTTTTATATGTAGGGGTTTTCAAGAAAATTCTAGAATTTTTTGCAACAATTCAATTTGCTTTTTATAATTTTGTGATTTTTTGGAATCAATCATCTTTAGATTTTTTCTACATCCCCGGAATTTTTCAAGATACCATGTTATAAGTTAATGGTCATACATGGAATTTCTTGTATATTATGCATCATAACTAACGCATTTTTTGGCGGTTTGATGGGGATCACATATTTGCCCGTCACAGTTAATGTGGTTGGTTTAATTATCATACAGAGCGTTCATTCGGTATATGCAACATCAATGTTTTAAGTCGTTCTCGCACCCCCTCTAACGAATTTCTATGCGGTCTTTTTTAAATTGTAGCTGAACAATGACCAAATAAGTGTTGATAAAAATTGTCGAAATCCGTTGATCCTAACATTGTCAAAAATTACTTTGAAGTTTTCAAAGTCGATTTTCTCCACCTTAACAAAATGTTAGAAATTTAATCTTTTAATGAAAATACAGAGCTTTAATCCCTCTAACAAATGCAAAAAACCGTATATAAAAATTATTTAACAGTGGCGAGATATTTGACTTGGAAGTTGATAGTCAAAAAATGAGGCAAAAACAAAATAACGCACCCAGGAATCGAACCCTCGCCCTTTTGGCTCGCTAAACACTACACCATTTGCGTCCGGCTAGCAGCCAGAAGGTCGATGGTTCGATCCCCGGGTGCGTCATTTTGTTTTTGCCTCATTTTTTTATTATCAACTTCAAAATCAAATATCTCGATACTGTTAAATAATTTTTATATATGATTTTTTGCATGTGTTAGAGGGACTAAAGCTCTGTATTTTCATACAAACATTAAATTTCTAACATTTTGTTAAGATGTAGAAAATCGACTTTGAAAACTTCAAAGTAATTTTTGACAATGTTAGGATCAATGGATTTCGAACATTTTTAGCAAGACTTATTCGGCCATTGTTCAGCTACAATTTAAAAAAAACCGCATAGAAATTTGTTAGAGGGGGTGCGAGAACGACTAAAAACATTAATGTTGCAGATCAAAATGAACGCTCTGTATTTTTGAAAAATCCCAAAATCAAATTTTCGAGATTTTTGAAAATCAAAACAAATCTCCATTTTTAGATAGCAACTTCCTTAACCTTTAGCAATGGTCTGCTTATGGACTATGCTGTATTGGCTATTGCGTTAAACCGATGGGATATTTTTAATAGTCTAGATCTTAGGCCATCGGTTGATAGGAGCATTGTTTTCAATGTAATCACTATACTATTAATCAATTAGGGAGACTGTCGGGATTAGATCTAGATACAAAACCTTGGCCTGGTGGGTTAGTCTGGGCCAATGGACTTGGGTCTAGTGGGAAATTGACCGTGAGCGAGAGCGGCCCTGGGTCTTTTATTGGTTATTGTAACCAGCGATAGACTAAAATAACCCAATTGATAGAATCGAGTTGCCTTTAATCTATTGGGAAAATCGTGGGGAGGAACGAAGCAACCAAGTGAGGGACAAGTTAACCTACTTGGAGGGCTCCTATCGGTGAAGAAAGGCGAATTCGGTTCGAGAAGGGTTAATTTTTTCAAAATTTCTAGACCCTATCTGTTATCCTTATACTGCGCTGGCTTGTAAACGTCATTATTTACTTAATCCCAGGATTTCGAGCCATTTGGTATTTTATACCTCCCTCTGTTGGAGGGCCCGCGATGAATGCCTTTTTCGAATATCTAAGCCCCAAAGTTTCTAACATTGTTTATTATGAGACTTTGGTTGCACCTGGAGCAAGTTTAGTTCTGTACATATGGTGTTTTGTAAGCATGGTTTATCAGGTACATACAAAAATGACTATTTTCACTTCGTCTTCTTCAAAAACTTCAAAATTCAAGAAATTTCAAACAATCTAAAATTCTTGTTAGAAATTCCAAATTTTTATAAACAAATTTTGGAAACTGGTCCTATAAGAAGATTTCACTTTTAGAGCATAACTACGACCTGGCTGCTCAATCGAAAAGAATTCTTTTTGTTTCTACAATGCATGATACCTTGCGTGTTGATAGTGCTGCTGAATGCATCACTTTATATTAGCTTACCGACTTGGTATTATCTCTATGTAAACACTACTGTATTCAGTCTTGAAGCGGCTCACCATCCATTAATTTATACAGCGTTGAATACGTATCAAGAATTTTTTCGATTTTTATAGAATTTTTTAGGTCTTTGAGAGTAGAGCTCAAAAGTTTCTTCAAGAAAAAATTTACAAAAACTTCAGTGAAAACGATCACGGTTGCTCAGGCCCCATCGAAGTAAGAAACGACGAACATTGAAGAGTGAAAAAGTGATACAATCATGTGACATATTTTATTATTCTATTAAAAGTACATTTTTAATATAAACTTCAGATTATAGGTAGAATTGGACAAAAAAAACGAATTAATATAAATATGGCCATCCATCATCCGTATATTGCATATAGTTGATTGACAAACGTGCATGCCCACCATTCAATCCATCGTAGTAGTGATAGGCATAAATGTCTCGGTTCTCTCCAGGCTGTCCTTTGTAAACAAACCCGTTGCCAGGTCCAATCATTGGAAAGTGCGTTACTATAAGTTCGGAACCACCCCCATTGAGCATGTCTGTTCCGGCTTTATCAACAAATGGCCCTCTGGGATTTGTGGATCTGCCATAAACTACTCTGTAAGTACTTTGCAGTCCAGCACAACAATGCTCAAGTGAAGCTGCTAGATAGTAATATTTACCTAAAACTTTTTTTTTGAAATTCGGTCTCGATAGAACGCTATTTACCAGCGTCGTAATTTTGGTCCAAATTTGGGGGGGGAAGTTTTTCGAAAAAAAAATTTTTTTGCCTTGGTCCCCCCTTTGGTTTTTTTCGAAAATTTTCCAAAATTTTGGACAAAAACATAAGGGGGGACCAAGATGATTTTTTTCGAAAATCACAAATTTTTGATAAAAATCATCATGGGCAATGGCGTAGCCAGAAAAAAATTTCGGGGGGGGCCCAACTGGAAAAAAATTTTTTTCCTTGGTCCCGTTTATGTTTTTTTCGAAAATTTGGGCAAAAACATAAGGGGGACCAAGACAATTTCCCCTCTTATGTAATTTTTCCCCCACCAAGACAAAAATTTTCGCGCCGACAGGCGCGAAAATTTTTTGCTGAAAAACACTCATTTTTAAGCGAAAAACATTCAGAAAATTTCGATTTTTGACGAAAATTTTGTTGAAATCCTTGAGTTAATGCAATAACCAGCGCCGCAGGCAAATTTTTTTTTGAAAAATGCTTGTTTAAATGCTGAAAATGCTTAGAAAATGAAGAACTTTTGGTTTAAAAAATTTCATA
>OZJO01012262.1:0-32057 GCA_900406225.1 Acrobeloides nanus | reverse complement strand
AAGAAAGGTCATCACAGGAAACGCTACCGCGCCACCACCTTCACTTGTCATGCCTAAAAATGTTTGGATATTTTGGACAATAAAATATATAAACTGTACACCGAGCGCCTACTGCGCTCCCGAACGACGCTCTCAACCGTCAATCCCAAGCGGAGCTTCTGAACGTTCTCCCGAGCGGCTCCACCGATTTTAAATCTTATAATCATCGATAAATCGTTTCAATAAATCCAATTGAATACGGCAAATTTGCCTAATTCAATTTAATTTGATTATTAACACGATTGATGAAGCATTAGAAAATTCAAAATTTCACAGTTTTTTGCTGATTCTAATATTTCAGGCGGTAATCATAAATTTCCTTCGAATTCGTGTTTCCCATACCCGAAAACCCTGAGTACAAAAAAGGGGTCCCCCCTCCCGAGAAAGACCAAGATGAAAAAATCAAATTTTCAAAAAGTTCTCCAAATCGGCTGAGTTTTTATTCGGAAGTTTTCGGGTATGGAGAACACGAATTCGAAGGAATTTTTGAATTTTGACTGCAGAAAGGGGATGAATCGGAAAAAATTTTACGTCATAAAACGTCATATTTTTTTCTCCTTGGTCCCCCCAAGAGCAAAAAAATGGAAAAAGATTTTGCTTCCTGCACATTTTTGAATTTTTTCTCACATTTTTTAAAGATTTTTGCCAATCGTTTCAATAAACCGATTTTACTGAAATTCAGGCAACTTTTATTGCAATAAATGCAATAAAATGTGCGGAAGATCTTTGTACGGAAAATCCGTGCGGATGTGTAAGTGTGCTAAAAATCCTGTGCGGTAGATCCGTGCGGAAAATTCATTTGCGTTAGATCCGTGCGGAATTTTTTGTGCGATGCATTCGTTCCTATGCCAGTGTCAAACGTTTTAGCACTTTGTCCTGATCACGAAGGCTTATCGATAGAACTGTTTGGATCGCAACTTCAAGAGTTAGTTCGAACGAATATTCAGACATTGCACGTTATATAAGATTTAAAAAAGTTGTTACGGACATACCGCCTATAGTTGCACCAAAAATCATAGTCAATGGCATCTCCCATTTGGTTGAATATAAGGCAAGAAAATCATGTTTTATCGCAGTACACCACCATAAAAACTATAAATTTTGATTTTAAAAATTAAAGTTTAAAAATTACTTGACATATGGTAAAAGGAATAAGCACTGCTATGTACTTTCTATACTTTGTTAATAATTTTTCTTCGAATCCGGCATCTTCTGGGATTCTTTCCAGAATCTGTGCTGCAGATCCTTCTAATCTTTGTCCTAAAATATAAAATACATAAATTTACTTTATGTATGTAAATATATAAAATTTGAAAGTTACCTTCTAAAAAATATTTTCGAAAAAATTCTTCAAAACTTCTTCTTGGGGTTTTCACATGATCTTTGTCTTTCACATGACCTAGATTATTATTATCGCCTTTAATATTATCCGCAAAAATTTTCATAGTAAGAAAAATAATCAAAGACTTAAAAACGTAATATATTTATTACGTCTGGCCGAGGAGATCAAATTTTGATTTATAAAACGATGACAAAAATACGTAATGAAACGAGTTGACAAGCGGAACAATCTTGTTTCAATTTTCGAAACTTGTTCTCGCATGCCTAAAAAATGTTCCTGATCTTCAAGAGTTTTATGCGCAATAATTTGTTACACCAGACGAAGCTGTGTACCAATGCCGTAGGCAGGATTTCTCAATGGGGAGGGATATATTAATGTTTTTTTTCAAAAGTTTATGAAAAAATATAATGGGACCATTAGGATACAGAGAAAAAAAAATTAAAATTTACGATAGAGGACATGTTCTCCATTTCCCCTTGCCTACGGCACTGCTGCGTATCTTTTGGTTTGTGGAAGGTGGTATAGTCTGTTTCACTAGAGCTCAAAAAATTGGCGCTCCATAGTTCAATAGATAAGGAAGTCGCCAGTTTGATCTGGCAAGTTCGAACTGGCTTTTTTAAGCAATGTTGAACCACAGGTTCGATCCTGCTAGGATAAAACTTTTAAATTTCAAAAACTTTTTTGATTTTTAGAGAGCAAAAAATTGTTGTTCTATGAAAATCAATAAAGTTTTTTTAAACCAAAAGTTTTGTCCTAGCGGGATTAAACTTGCGGGCCCATACGTTGTTTAACTTGCCAGATTGGACGGTCGGCCAGAGCCGTATCCATGATTTTTTTTCACTGGGGGGGGGGGGTACATGTTTTGCTGTTTAAAATGTTATCCTTTTGTTTTAAAAATGTTATCTTTTTGTCCTTTTAATGAAACAAAAAATTTTAGGTAATAAAAACTATTTGCAAATTTTTTCGTCTTGCCATTAAATAAGATTATAGCTAAGAAATTTGTAAAGTTTATTTTTCTAATTCGAAATTTTTTTCTTATTTAACGATGCACCAAATTGTTTTGATTTATTTAATAAACTTTTCTAATATTAATGATTAATAAAGTATATATCATGAAATAAAATTATAGGAAGAAACATAGACGTAGCCAGGATTTTTGACAGGGGCTAAACTGTCAAAAATTCTCAAAAATCATGAAAAACATAATAGGGGATCATTATATGTTTTTGTCGCGGTTACTTCGCATTAATGGGCTATAGCCCCCATTAGTTCCCTGGCTATGCCTATCATTGTAAACTTGTTTCTTTATTTTGAATTTAGCTTATTGAATTACTGGGAACAGGAATGTACTCGAAAAATTTAATCGAGTTATAATTTTTCACAAGTCAAAATTAAAAATCCATTTAAAAAAATCATTTTTTTGCTTTTTTTTATTTCAACCCTCCCTGTATAAGCAACCAAAAATTGTATAAAGTATCAGAAAGTTTATAAAAACTAAACAATAAACAGGACAAAAATGAGAGTATTACAAAAAAAATTTATTAACACTTTATTCAGAGTAGAATTTTATATCTATAAAGCTTGATTGAAAAGTTTTATAATTGATACCAAGTAGATGGAAATTTTATCTCCCTTCGTCGCCTTTTACGTCCCATCGCACTCAAACTGCTTCTTAAGTTATCTTGTATAGCAATGAGGTGTTGATAAATTCCTTGAACAACCGAGTTTGAGCTATTAGCGAAAGAAATTTGAGCTTGACCAGTAATCTTATCAAGAACGCTTTTAACATTGCTAGCGGCTACTTGGCTTATGACTAAAATGAAAATTACATGTTTATATGGGTATTAATAAAATTAATGTACCAGTTGAACCAGATGATTGTGTAGTAGCAGCACCACCACTGTTACCATTGTTTGCTTGTGCGGTAGTGGCAGCTCCACCACTGTTTGCTTGTCCTGTAGTAGCAGCACCACCACTGTTTGCTTGTGCGGTAGTAGCAGCACCACCACTGTTTGCTTGTGCAGTAGTGGCAGCACCACCACTGGTTGCTTGCCCTGTAGTAGCAGCACCACCACTGGTTGCTTTGGCGGTTGTGGCAGCTCCACCACTGGTTGCTTGTGCTGTAGTAGCAGCTCCACCACTGTTTGTTTGTGCGGTAGTGGCAGCACCACCACTGGTTACTTGTGCTGTAGTGGCAGCACCACCACTGGTTGCTTGTCCTGTAGTGGCAGCACCACCACTGGTTGCTTGCCCTGTAGTAGCAGCACCACCACTGGTTGCTTGTGCTGTAGTGGCACCACCACCACTGGTTGCTTGTCCTGTAGTGGCAGCACCACCACTGTTTGCTTGTCCTGTAGTAGCAGCACCACCACTGGTTGCTTGTCCTGTAGTGGCAGCACCACCACTGGTTGCTTGTCCTGTAGCAGCACCACCACTGGTTGCTTTGGCGGTTGTGGCAGTTCCACCACTGGTTGCTTGTGCTGTAGTAGCAGCTCCACCACTGGTTGCTTGTCCTGTAGTAGCAGCACCACCACTGGTTGCTTGTCCTGTAGTGGCAGCACCACCACTGGTTGCTTGTCCTGTAGTAGCAGCACCACTACTGTTTGCTTGTGCGGTAGTGGCAGCACCACCACTGGTTGCTTGTCCTGTAGCAGCACCACCACTGGTTGCTTTGGCGGTTGTGGCAGTTCCACCACTGGTTGCTTGTGCTGTAGTAGCAGCTCCACCACTGGTTGCTTGTCCTGTAGTAGCAGCACCACCACTGGTTGCTTGTCCTGTAGTGGCAGCACCACCACTGGTTGCTTGTCCTGTAGTAGCAGCACCACCACTGGTTGCTTTGGCGGTTGTGGCAGTTCCACCACTGGTTGCTTGTCCTGTAGTAGCAGAACCACCACTGGTTGCTTGTCCTGTAGTGGCAGTTCCACCACTGGTTGCTTGTCCTGTAGTAGCAGAACCACCACTGGTTGCTTGTCCTGTAGTAGCAGCACCACCACTGGTTGCTTGTGCGGTAGTGGCAGCACCACCACTGTTTGCTTGTGCGGTAGTGGTAGCACCACCACTGTTTGCTTGTGCGGTAGTGGCAGCACCACCACTGGTTGCTTTGGCGGTTGTAGCAGCTCCACTAGTGGTTGCTTGTGCGGTAGTGGCAGCAGCACCAGTGGTTGCCTGTGCGGTAGTGGCAGCAGCACCAGTGGTCGCTTGTACGGTAGTGGCAGCAGCACCAGTGGTTGCTTGTACGGTAGTGGCAGCAGCACCACTGGTTGCTTTGACGGTTGTGGCAGCTCCAACAGTGGTTGCTTGTGCGGTTGTGGCAGCACCACCTTTTGTTGTAGCTTTAGCGCCAACAGTTGTAGCTACTTCGCCACTGCCACTTCCAGAACCACTTCCAGAGCCAGCTAATTCTTGATTATCACTACCAGATCCAGAGCCAGGGTCAATAGTTGTTGCCTGGATAATAATAAAATTGGTATCGTATCTTCCAGTATCCAACCCTCGCTTAATCCGCTCGTTCTCATCATTCTTATATATTAAGCCATAATATTTGTTAGCAAATCTTTTTAGTCTATCCCCATTATCGTCAGTTAATGGAGAATTACAATTATCACTAGTACAATAGCAACTAACTTCTTGGGTTATTATGTTTGTTGTGCAGCCATTCGTCGATATTTTATCAGTGCAACCATAATTTTTTGAACTTTCATCTTCATTTTTAGCTAAAATTTAAGCATTATACTCATAAAATTGGCAAAAAATTTGTCTGACCATACTGGCTTTTTAAACTTACAAAATAGACAAGCACTCCCTTCACATTGTTTGCCGCAATTTAAATTATCAGCTGTACAATTGAAACATAATACTGAAAAAACTTCCTTAGGCAAATGTAAACATATTAAAAGTAATAATAATATCCGTATTAACATTTTTACTTTGGATACCTAAAAAATTTTCTTCAAATAAAAGAAGATAAGCAATATAAGGGTTAGTATTAGTGATAGAAAACCGAACCAGCCAGTTCGGTTTGAACTGAGAATTTTTGCATACAAAAAACGAAATCCGGTTTAAACCGAGCCGAAACCGGACTAAACCGGGGGCTAAAAACCGAACCGAATATTTCAAAGAAAAATTTAAATTTTTTCATACAAGAAATTAACTTTTCGGAGCGAAAAATATAGGTGTGGACCAAACTGATTTTTGTAAAGTTTTTTGAAAAACTCGAAAAAAATCACCTTGATCCCCTTTATGTTTTTGCCCAAAATTTTGAAAAATAGAAAAAAACAAGGGAGACCAGGGGTAAATTTTGAAAAATTCCGAGCATTCTAGAGATTCGGCTATCATGATCCCACATGAACTTTGAGGATCACGATACTCTCTCTCTAACCTTGTGCCCCTATAAGCTGGGTTTAATGAACTCGCAACAGCTCTAGCCATCCGAAGAGGATGTTACTACTAGGCAAAATCATTTGGCCTCAAGCGGGGTTTGCATCAGCCTTGAAGGGCGCCTAGGACAAGCCCAGTACCATCGAACCATAAGTAAGCTGTCCTGATTCCAAATATATCATTTTTTTCAAAATTGGAGCAAAAAAATTTTTCGCGCATAAGGTCGAGGGTTCGATCCCCGCGCAAATTCGATTTTTTATTTTCTCATCCAAATTGGATGAAAATTTTTGCGTATCTGTATTTTGATGCGCTGATCAAGATTCGAAGCAAATAAAAATGTGGAAACATTCGCGACGAAATCTGGAAAGGAAAATGTGATTTTACCAAAAAGTGTTATTTTTCAATGTGCTCTAGGTCCCGTAGGAATGCATCATGGAATGAAAAAAACGCTAACATCGTGTTCAGCGTACCTGAAAACGGTAGTATCATGTCATTTTTATATTCAGTCATTTTAAAAAATGCGCGTTCTCGACCATTGAAAATTTGTATCATATATGATACGCTGCGCATTCCCGGGTTAAATCAAACTTTTTGAACCGAAACCGAAAAAATTAGGCCTTGAAAACCCGCCTTAAACCGAATCGACGAAAACCCAAAAATCGAACCTGATTTCTATCCCTAGTTAGTATTATTGTATGGTGCATGGAGAGCCGCTTCCCTCCCCCCCCCCATGTCAACCACCTTGAAATCGGCCAAGACAAAAAAATCCAAAAGATCCTTCTTTGGTTTTTGACAGATACAAGATTAAGAATTCACAAAACGGAATGTTTTCAACCATTTTTTTGAAATGAAAACATAAATGTCGTTAAAATCCTGAGTAAAGCGCCAGAATTTGTTTGTTGAAAATTGTCGTTTCTAAGCTGAAAATGCTCAGAAAATGATGATTTTTGGTGAAAATGTTGATATTTGGTGAAGAAATTGAAAATTTTGTACATTTTTAGTAAAAATTGGGTCCCAAAGGAGAAGCGCCTCGCTGAAATTTAGAATCTAGCTACGGTCATATGTATGGTCCTTTAAAACAACTAAAATTGTAACCGCTTAGTAGTTTAAATATTTCAATGGCCTAAAAAATTTTAAAAACAATACACTTTACCTCCGATTAGAAGACTTGAATCAATCAAATAATTGGTATCGGGACAAAGTTTTTAATGAAAACCATCCGAGAGGGATTAAACCCACGTAAAATAAAGCTTTCCGAACTCTATATCTCGTTCGATCACCAATTAGTCGTGATGTTTTTTATGGATGCTCAATATTTATGATAGTGTGATGTAGATTATTGTGTCTAATAGAGCCTTGTAAGAAGATTAGGATACTAATTGGTACCAAAAAGAGATGCAAAAAACAATTATTGGTTTTCTTCATGCGAAGTTTTGAATCTATCACATTGGTCCCTGATCACGAAATCGAGGGAGAAAAAAGCACCACCCCTGTGTACCTGGGGGGTGGGTGTCAAAAAAGGGAATGCTATAATTCTGTTTATATCGAGATATAATTGTATTGATTTAAGCCACGGTCTCTGTAAGGATCACAGAGCCGGCGGGTGAAGGGTCAGGGATTTTTTGTCTCCAATAAAATCGATATTGATCCTGATCACGAAATCGAGAGAAAAAAATGTTGAAGCACCACCCCAGTGGACCTGGGAGTGGGGGGGGGGTGTCAAAAAATCAACTTTTCAGGATCGACTCCGATTCAAATAAAACCGACACTAATCGATTTCTCGACCCCGATTTGTGAATAAAGTGCCAAAATCGACGGTCGGTGACCTCATGAAGGCATTTTTATACTCGAAAAACCGATTTTTGACCCTAAAAATTTCACAAAAAATGCTCAATCTTCTAAACTATAAGCTAGTCTCTTCTAATTTTTTGCACAAGCATAGATCTAAGCGAGCCTAATACGTAGGAAGCAAAAGCAAAAAATTTTAAGAACCGCCACGAGCCACGAGTACTAGTGGCTTCAGAATTTTTCCTTTTTTTGCAAGTTTTAAAACACATATGCCCCTTCCAGTCACCCTCCCCTTTCCGCATGACCCTCCCCACTCAAACTGGCCGCTTCGCGGCCGATTTGAAGAGGTGCTTAAATTTTGGACTCTCGTAAATGAGGAGGTCTATATCTGGACCCTTTTCACCTCTGTCGCCCAACCCAGACCCTTTTGCATAGGCAAAACACCCCATATCAATAAAAATACAACCTTTCCCGACTAGATGTATCCTTTTATACAAACTTGAAAAATTCATTCAAAGTTGTACTTTCATGACCAAAACCTTAAGAATACAAAATTATCTCTTTGGGACTTTTTTGAATTTCACGTGTTGACTCATTTATAGCAGCTTCCATCCCTTACATGGACAAGTTATTCATAAAGGGTACCTCTTCAACCCTAATATTAATCTTTTAATCATATTTAAATGGTGAGCGGAAAAAGTTTCCCCTTATTAATTTTCATAAGAAACTTTTTTATAGCGAAATTATTTTTTTTATAACGGAAATTCTTTTCAAAAAGTGATGATCTAAAAAGTTGTTCCTGAAATCACAACTAATTTGTAGAACATCATTTTTTGTGAAAAATTGCCATTATGAATAAAATCTTTATGAAAATTAATGAGGAGCGACTTTTATTCCGCAAACTTGACCCCCTTTCGGAGAGATATATCCTTTGGATTATTCTTTGGGATAGATTTTTTAAGACCACCCAATTTGTTTGGAATATACTCAAATGTCTTTTAAGTAAAACCTTTTTTATGTAATACACTATATATCATTAATCCTCCATCTACTTTTGAGAGGCTAGGATAAATCGATAATTTTTCAATCATCAAATTCCATGAGTTCTTTTTAATTAAAGTTTGGTCCTTTTTTGATTTTCATCCTTATTAAGAGACAAAATAATGAGTTCATAAAGATTTATATTAAGGTAAACCTATGAGTAGAGTTGTGAAAAAGGATTTGACGGAATTTGTCATAATATGTCAAAATGAGAGTTGGATGATGTTTTGAAGCAAATTTTGTCGAAACATACTTTTCGAAATGGAACTTTTGAACATCCAAAATCTCCGTCAAAAAACTACTCTTTCCCCTAAAAATTCCTGGACAAAACACTGACCCTGAAAACTAAGCATAGTTACTCCGGCAGCAGGACATATGTTAACCAAAATGTTTCAGGGAGCTGTTTCAATGGAACGTTTCAACCGATTTGTTTCAATGGACATGTATCAACCATGTGACACGCTATAACTTTAACAGATCAACGTTTCATGCTTCCAAATTTGCGCCACTCAGGAGTCGGCGCAAATTTGGAGGCATGAAACGTTGATCTGTTAAAGTTATAGCGTGTCACATGGTTGACACATGTCCATTGAAACAAATCGGTTGAAACGTTTCATTGAAACAAATCGGTTGAAACAAGTCCGTTGAAACAGCTCCCTGAAACATTTTGATTAACATATGTCCTGTTGCCGTTACTCCTATGACAAATGAATATCTGTAGTTTAATGAGGTGATCGTCTTTAAGAAAAATAAAAAGATTTTCTTTTTTGCATTAATAAATTTATTAGAACTGCAGTAAAATCTACTAATAAAGATCACATAAATAATATATCTACGTCTTTGAATATAAATTACAGTGAAATCATTCAAAATTTCATAAATAAAATACATACATACAAATCGATATAAATCGGAATTTTTTATCGATTCGCTTACAAATGTGCAGTAAAATTATAGTTTATAACAATTTAATAAGCATGTCATGGAGAGCAAAAAAAGTAACTTTTTAATAAAACAGATTTTCTAGACAGAAAACACTGTTATATTAAAGTTAAATTTATAAGGATTAAATGAAATAAATGTGCAATAAACTGGTGAAAATAATTTTCTTGAATGCAGTAGTTGCTAAGCAAGATTTTTTTACGAATTTTTCATTTTTAGCCTTGTTATAGCAACTTTTTATCGTTATAAAATGTAAAATGTTATGCATTAACTTATTATATTATTATTTGTTTGAATTAAATGAATAAAGTCATTGTTTATGGACAAATACAGTTTCCAATTGCATCCGGATTAGAACCAGGAGGGCAAGGTTCAGGACCAATCTCTGATCCTGAAGAAATACCTGCACATTGATTAAGTTCGAAGCAAGCATTTTCGCTTTGAATACAAACTTGACCTAAAATATATAGGGTAGGCCAATCAAACCCGACACCCCCCCCCCTAATTCTAAATGGAATCATCATTTTTTAATCAAAAACTTATATGAAAACCACCTTCCTGGGGTAAATTTAGAAATCGACTGACAAGGGACCCTCACAGCTTGTGAATTTTCAAATTCAAGATTTTTCTTAAATTTTATGCCAAACGACTCCTTATGACACATAATGACAAACCCCAAGTCACCAGAATTTTAGCCTCACTAGAACGCGATTTGGGGCTGCCCTAATGGTCATAAATAGCCTTTTTAAGGATATTTGGAGCTCTAAAAATCACCTAAAATAAATTTCTTTTTGTGGTAAAAAGTCATATTTCACCATTTTTGGCTATGCCCAACAACTTCCAAGCATTTTTGGAGCAATTTGAAATTTTTTTGAAAAATCGATTTTGAGAGCAGGATTTTGTGCACAGGATATGCCAGGCAAAAAAATCGATTTTTAAAAAAATTTCAAATTGCTCCAAAAATGCTTGGAAGTTGTTGGGCATAGCCAAAAACGGTGAAATATGACTTTTTACCACAACAAGAAATTTATTTTAGGTGATTTTTAGAGCTCCAAATATCCTTAAAAAGGCTATTTGTGACCATTAAGGATTTGTGACCCAGATCGCGTTCCAGTGAGGCTAAAATTCCGGTGACTTGGGGTTTTTCATTTTGTGTCATAAGGGGTCGTTTGGCATAAAATTTAAGAAAAAATCTTGAATTTGAAAATTTACAAGCTGTGAAGGTCCCTTATAAGCGTATTTTTGATGCATGAATAATTTTGTCTGACCCTCATTAGAGTAATATAGTTTTTGATCAAAACGATGATTCCATTTAGAACCTGGGGGAGGGGGATCTGGTTCAATTGTCTCACCCTGTATACGTCTTTGCAATGCGGTGGTGAAGGATCGACTATGTGGGGGGGGCGGAGCCACTTTTTGCCTGATTATATGTTTTCTTGTGTCTAATTTTATGTTCTTTATATCTAATTTTTTGTAACCATGAATATGTTTGTTGTATTCAAAAATATGTTTTAGCTAATTTTTGTGCAATTCTCTCTAAAGCATGTCTAAATTGGCCAAATTTTTGTACTCAGGGGGGGGGGAGCGGGGTTGAGTATGGGGAACAGTGGCATAGGGAGAAGAGTCGGCTAGGGGGCGGGGCACTTCCCCAAAACAGACTGATTTTCCCAATAACATAAGGGGCCCTTATGTGTAGGGATTTTTTAAATTTTGGCCCACTAGGGGGGGCACCTGCTTCCTGCCCCATACCCTAAAGNGCTGGGTGATGCTAGGTCCCCCCCCCCCCTAAATTTAGGGGGGGGGGTATGCCCTGCCCCCTTGCCTACGCCACTACTGGGGAACATTGTTGCATCTCCCACTTCAAAAAAGAATTTGAGCCTTTTTTGAGGTGGGATATACCAGTCGCCTAAAATGTGTTAATAATAATTTATTACCAGTTTGGCAACTACCAGCAATACATGGTCCAAAAGAAGTTCCAAACCGAACTGGGCAACATTGATTTTGAGTTGTATCACAAGTATAGCCAGGTGGACATGCGCTACCTATGCAAGGACCAGCCGAATCTTCTGCCAAACAAGTATTGGCATTGGCATTAGCCGCGCCACAACACATTTGATTGGGAGAATTGCCAAGGCAAGTATAACCAGTTGGACAAACACCATTGACACAAGGGCCGATTGCAGTTTGGCCAACAGGGCACACTAAAATTTTTTAAATATTATTAAATTTTTGAAGTCGATCTATGTAGGTTATTTCTTTGTTAGTGTTAATATCTTTTTGAAACTAACGGCTTTCAATACTCGCAATCGCCTTTGACTAACCCGAGATGGGACTCGAACTCGCTAAAGATGCGTACCAGGATTTTGCTTTACCACTGAACTACAAGATCACTTGAACGATCTGCCAAATTCATTTATGATTGAACCCGTGATAATAAAATGAATGGCATAGGTCCTATTCATTTCATTTTGGACATATATTTCTCGATACCGATAAAAGAGGCGCTATCTTATTTTTAAGCTCATCATTGCATTAGTAAATTTATTAAATTAATATGCAATAACAGGAAATCGTCGCAATAATCACAAAAATGATTAAATCTCAAATAATTATCCAAATATACAATCTCTATATATAAACACATTAAAACCGGTTAAATAAATAAATTATTTTAAAGGTATGCAGGGAAGGCCGAATCACAAAAGTGCAATAAACTTTAATCAATCAAGAGAATATAGGGTATCTCCGGAAACGCAAAAAATTTATCCCCCCATGGTACAGTGACAAGTGTCTCATTTTTTACTTAAATGATCGAGAGTTCGATCTTGCCAGGAATTTTGTTGACCGATTAAAAAGTTGTTAAACTTTTTTGAACTGAGTCTTTTGAAGTTAAACTTTTTAAGCCAAATTGTTTGAATTTTTTAGGAAACCACTATAAAATTAGTTGTGAATTTTTATTTTTCATTTTTTTCCCTAGAAATATTATTAGTGATGAGTCGAAATCACCATTTCGAAATCGAAATTTCGAGCAATAAAAAGCATCGAAATACGAAACCGAAATTTCAACATTTCTTAAAAACAATACATACATACAAATCGATATAAATCGGAATTTTTTATCGATTCGCTTACAAATGTGCAATAAAATTATAATTTATAAAAATTCAATAAGCGCGTCATGTAGAGCAAAAAAGTAACTTTTTAATAAGCAGATTTTCTAGACAGAAAACACTGTTATATTAAATTTATGAGGATTAAATGAAATAAATTTGCATTAAACTAGTAAAGAAAATAATTTTCTTGAATGCAGTAGTTGCTAAACAAGATTTTTTACGAATTTTTCATTTTTAGCCTTGTTATAGCAACTTTTTATCGTTATAAAATGTAAAATGTTATGCATTAACTTATTATATTATTATTTGTTTGAATTAAATGAATAAAGTTCATTGTTTATTAACAAATACAGCTTCCACCACTCAGAGTAGAACCACCAGGGCAAGTGGTACCGCCAGGACCAGCGTTTGCTCCGGTAGAATCAAGACCTAATTAAATGAATAAAGTCATTATTTATTTTAAAAAATACAGTTTCCAGCTCCATCCGAAGTAAGACCAATAGGGCAACCGGGAGGACCAATGCTTGTTCCGGAAGCAACATTTACACATGAATTAAGTTCGTAGCATTCACCAAGGCTGGTAATACAAACAGTACCTAAAATATAAAGGGTGGGCNCGACCCCCCCCCCCCCCAATTCTAAATGGAATCATCATTTTTTTATCAAAAACTTATATGAAAACCCACCTTCCTGGGGTAAATTTATGCGATAAATCGATTGCGCGTATTTTTGATGTATGAATAATTTTGCCTGACCCTCATTGGAGTAATATAGTTTTTGATCAAAACGACAATTTGATTATATGTTTCTTGTTCTAATTTTATGTTTTTTATATCTAATTAACCATGAATATGTACCCAAAAATATGTTTTAGCTAATTTTTGTGCAATTCTCTCTAAAGCGTGTCTAGATTGGCCAAATTTTTGTATTCAGGGGGGTCGGGTTGAGTATGGGGAACAGTGGCGTAGGGAAAAGGGTCGGCTAGGGGGCGGGGCACTTCCTCAAAACAGGCTAATTTTTCCCAAAAAACATAAGGGGACTCTTATGCATAAGGATTTTTTTAATTTTGACCCACTAGGGGGGGGGAGGGGTCACCTGCTCCCTGCCCCCTTGCCTACGCCACTAATGGGGAACATTGTTGTATATCCCACTTCAAAAAAGAATTCGAGTCCTTTTTTGAGGCGGGATATAACAGTCGCCTGAAATAGGTCAATAATAATTTATTACCAGCAGGGCAACCAGCAGTAGTACCACCAATACATGGTCCAAAAGAAGTTCCAAACAGAACTGGACAACATGCATTTTGAGTTGTATCACAAGTATAGCCGGATGGACATCCGCCACTTATGCAAGGACCAGCCGTATCTTGTGACGAACAAAGAGCAGTTGTAGTTACTGTTGCTGAGCCACAACATAATTGATTAGGTGATGTACCATAACAAGTATAACCAGTCGGACAAATTCCATTAACACATGGTCCAATCGCTGTTGTACCAGTTGGACAAACTATAAAAAGTTACCTTGAATTTGTGGTTTTATATCCCATGTGCAAAAAAACGGTGTGTTGCATGAAGTAGAAAAATAGCTTCGTGATGGCTTCAAAGTGCAAAAAGCTTCGTGATGGCTTCAAAGTGCAAAAAGCTTCGTGATAGCTTCAAAGTGCAAAAAGCTTCGTGATAGCTTCAAAGTGCAAAAAGCTTCGTGATAGCTTCAAAGTGCAAAAAAATCTGGTGATGGCTTAAAAACATCGTGGTATCCTCAAAAGTAAAGAATTATGTAATGCTTGAAAAAAATTCTTGTAGAAAAAATTAGCATCAAAAGTGAATATTTTTCGATATCTTTGCCCTATAGAATAAAAAGTAAACAAATACACACAAAAATATGTAGTCTCACGAAACGTGCCTATTGTTATATAGCACTTCAATTCTCTTTTTGGATTCTTTTGAGGTGCGTAAAGAAATTTAATCTATCTCAAGCTTATTCGAATTCTTAAATTTCTTCTTAAATAATATCATGTCTACAACTTAGTCGATAGCGGTGACCTTAACTTTTTCTAAGTTAAAAAAACATCAGCGATGAGTCATTTCATTACAAAATTTTGTGGAGAACAACTTTGTAGAACATCACTTTCCCCGGAAAGTTCATTTAAAGGGCCAAAAATTCGATTTTCTAGTCTGAGAACATATAGTTCCTCCGCAAAATCGTCACATCTTCCCCAATTCAGCGAAGAAACGTCTGATTTTGCGATTAAGTGAAACTAGATGAAAAACTAAAAATTTAAAAAACAAATCGGAGGAAAATGAAAAGGAAAATTTATATCTACGGGTCTCACAAGGATTTTGCCCATATTTTTTCGTTTTAAGACCATAGATCGGTCAGTTTAAATCCTTTTGGGCTGTACGATAGCTCATTAAATTCTTGAGATTACGCCGAGCGTGTTGAACATTATTTCTTACGAAAAAAATTGGAACATCATTTTGATGATCTAACTTTTTTCTATAAGTCATCTAGTTTCACTTAATCACAAAATCAGGTGTTTTTGCGCTGAATTGGGAGAGATATTGGCGATTTTGTGGGGGAGCTATATGCTCTTAGAACTAAAAAATCGAATTTTTGATCCCATAAATGATTTTTTTCTGAAAGAGTGATGTTCTACAAAGTTGTTCCCCACAAAATTTCGCGGGGAAATGACCCATAGCAGATGTTTTTTGAACTTGTAGGAAAAGTTAAGATCACCGCTATCGATTAAGTCGCATGCCTAATAAATAAATAAAACAAATAAAATGTGCATAATTAAAAAAATATAATAAGCATATAGTGTAAAAGCATCAAAGCGAGTGCAAAAAAAGAGTGTCATTTTTCTTTCCGTCCATACGCCAATTCAAAGTTTCCATGTTGCTTTTTTTAAATCTTAGACCTTTTATAAAGCCATATTTAGTATTTTTAGTCTGTTTCAACAACAAAATGGGCATACAGTCAACCCTTTATAACAGATCACGTTGGGGACCGAATTCAGGATGACCCTACTCTACGAACTAAGTGGTATGCCGTTTGGTTTCTTATTCGATGCTTTTATTTTTACTTTCATCCGTATGTTGTTACAAATAAGCCTAAGTTTATCATATGACTTCTTTGAGGTAAATTTATTTTAAAAATTCAATATTTAAAAATTAATTTCATTCTACAGATATGTTGGCATAAAACAATTCGACTCCTTGCAAAGCATTGAATGTATTTTTCATCTTATCTTTACGAAAACAAAATGATGCAAAATCGCTTTGATTTCAAAAAATATCTCAATATTAGATCTACTAAATGAAAGCAAAATCATTTTGTATTATTTTTTTGTTGAGATATAAGGGAGTCTGGATTAAAAGTTTTTAAGACCCCTGAAAATGCATAAAAAAGCTGTAGTCTCTATTGAGATTTCCATTTTTTTTCTCTGAATCTTTTAGATTCATTTTTTTCCCTCAAAAACGGACTCAGAGGATTCGAGAGAAAAAATATGGAGTCTGAAGATCTCGCTGGAGTCTACTTGCTTTTTTATACATTTTTTGAGAAGCTCCAAAAACTTTTAATTCCGACACCCTTATATGATAAGAAATAATAAAATTCGTTTTCTTGCAAGTGCAGAGCTATTTTGGCCTATTCTGTAAATACGAAATAAATTTTTTTAAACATAGCTCAAAAATACCAGTGACTATATGGAAATGAAACAAAACAAGATAGATAAATGATTTTAATGCGATATAAAAAATAAATGCATTAGAAAATTTAGCTTAATTAAATAAAGGTATATATGCAATACAAATAAAGCATGTTTTTATCTGTTACAAAAAACAGGCTATAAAAATAAACAACAACAAATTTAAGATTTTTTTAAAGTAGAACAATAGTGACCAGATTTTATATGACTAGATTATTATATGATGCGTTAAAAATGTGGAAAGACTTTTGATGTAATGTTTTTAAAGGACCAATGAACTCTTAAAATACTTTTCCCAAGTAGACTGGTTCTTTAAAACTCTTTTTGAAGCTTATTACAATTCAAAAATAACAATAACAAACTAAGAAACAAATTTAACAAATTTAAAATAAATTAATTTGATGGAATGTATATACAAAAAAAACATTGTCGTATAGTCCATTTGAATGAATGATTTTAAAAAGTTCGTGTATATTTTCGTTCTCGGTGATTGCTAGACTTTCCGATCTAGAAAATTAAGCAACGTTGAGCCCGCAGGTTCGATTCCCTTAGGTAAAATGTTGAAAATTAGAAAAAATTTTTATCATACCCACTAGAATTTTTTTTACTCAAGATTTTATTTATTAAATGAATTTTTAAAACAATTTACAGGCATATGAAAATTTTTTCAAGGAAAATAAAAATAGGCAAAAATTCTACGAGGTCAAATTTAGGGGTATGATAAAATTTTTGTTAAATTTTCAAAAATCACTTTGCGGGGATCTAACTTGTGGGCCCAAAGTTGCTTAACTTTCTAGATCGGACAGTCTGGCAATCACTGACCAAAGAAAAATATACAACAACTTTTAAAAATGATTCACTAAAAAGAGTATAGTTAAAATAAAGCGATATCTGGAATAAAGCTTTATCACATGTGTATAATTTTCTCACTAACAAACACAATCAACACCATTACATGTTGCTGGTGTTGGACAAAGATTATTTGCAGTACATGGACCAGCAGAATCCCCGGCAGCAATACCGGTGCAAATATTGGTGCCTGATGCGGCTCCAATAATTACAAAACACAAGTTTGTGCTTCGAATACAAAATTCTCCTTAAAAATTTTCCATGTAAGAAATGTTTTTAAATACATCAGTTTTTACCAGTTGGACAACTTCCACCACTACAAGGACCAGCAGTAATGGCAGCTAAAATAGGACAGCATAGGTCAGCTGAAACATCACAAGAAAATCCAGCAGAACAAGCATTGGCCGTACAAGGACCGCCAGAATTCTCTGCTGTACATGAAGGGCAGCATAAGTTAGTTGTCGTATCACAAGTAAACCCGCTTGAACAAGCACCACTAGCACATGGTCCAGCAGAATTTGCGGCGGTACAAAGACTTACTGAGGCTCCAATAATTGCAAAACACAAGTTTGAGCTTCGAATACAAAATTCGCCTTAAAATATCTTCCTTGTAAAGAATGTTTTTTAAACATTTTTACCAGTTGGACAACTTCCAGCCAAGCAGGGCCCGGCACTAATGGTACTTAAAACAGGACAGCATAAATTATTAGTGACATCGCACAAAAATCCAGTAGCACAAGCACCATTCGTACAAGTTCCACCAGAATTATCCGCTGCACATGTAGGACAGCAAATGTTAAGTGCCGTATCACAAGTAAACCCGGTTGAACAAGCACCACTAGTACATGGTCCAGCAGAATTTGCAGCGGCACAAGTAACTGTTGCACAACAAATTGTCCCACCAATACAAGTCTGTCCAGTTGGACATGTCCCAGACACACAAGGCCCAACATTAGTTTGGCCAGTTGGGCATGTAACACCGCAGCAAAGTGTACCACCATAACAAATTGAACCAGTCTGACAGCCACCGTTAAGACAAGGACCGTTATTTATACTATCCGTTGGACATGCAGTCACAGCGCCAGTTCCACAACAAATTAGACTATTCACACAAGTATAGTTGGGAGGGCAATTGCCACTTATGCAAGGTCCAACATCAGTTTGTCCAGTGGGACAAGTTGTGATCGATGAGACAGTTGTTGTTGTTACTAAAATTTGCATAAATTTCTTGTTGGCTAGAAGGAAGTTACATTTAACTTGTTAGCCAGTTTAGTAGTAGATTTATCTTCTTGCTAGCTTCAATTATGTTGTGCAAACTTGCATAAATTTCGTTTTGGCTAGTTGGAGGCTACTTATTAACTTGTTAGCCAGTTTGGTAGTAGAATTAACTTCTTGCTAACTTCGATTATATTGGTGCTTGTTGATTAAATGGTGTTAAAGAAATTTCGATTTCATAGTAGACTATTTATGGTTACATTTTTGTTGATCTTTTTTGATAGTTTCATTAATTTTGTGCTGGTTGTTTAGCTGTTGATTATGATTAGCCTGAAGATGCAATTTTTCATTTAGATAATTTGTATAAGTTCATTAGAAAAGTATTAAATATTGTAGTAAAATAACAATAAACATAAGCAAGTTATATATAAAAATTATTTAAAATTTAAAAAAAGTTAAAACGACCCACATAAGCTACAGATTGTATTATATATACAGTGCCGGATCTTCCTTCCCCCGGAACGCAATGGAGATCCCATTTTTCAAAAATAATGTAATCGATTGTGCCATATCCTCCACCCGGATCGCGTGGGGGGGGGGATATCAAAAATAGCGTAGTCAATTTTTAAAGAATGGATATTTTTGGGAAAAAATTTTTCAGATAAGGGGTAGTTTCGCAACATTGTAGTTCGTTTTTATAAAAATGTTAGTTTTGGGTGAGAATCGCTTTTTCCCAAAAAAATCGCATATTTGTCAAAAAATGTAAATTTTGGTAAAAATGAAATTTTCTCTTTGAGGGTGAAATTTTTATCTCAAGACTAGAATGATAGTGAAAAATTATCCGAGGATGAGAATTTCATCCTCAATGAACACTTTTCACCTCGTTAAAGGTTACAAGAACCAAAAGACCCATTGGCTACGACAGTATTATGCATGAGAAAGGTGGAATTGCGAGGCGTTTTAAACAATTGATCGGCGCGAAGCGCGCCGATCAATTTTTTAATTGCAAAATGGACCCCTTGGAGTTTTTATTAACCAAGTGATATATTCTTTATTTGCAAGTGCTGTTTGTTGCTTGTGCAAACGTGATTTTTAAGCGTAATTAATTAATTGCATTAAAAAGCTTTGTTAATATTAACAAAGTGCTTTGCAACTCGTTACACAATTTTTATGTTCCTTCTTTCACTCATACGGAACTCTTGAGAATTATCACTCTTGTTAACCTTTTACGTGCAAGTTACTATTGCGAGTGCTTCTGTTCAAGTGCTACTTTTTATGAAACAGCCTTTTCCTTAATGAGATAACCCTAATTGCGCAAAACTAAACAAACCGTTTGTAGTTGCGGGACAGCAAAGATTTCCAGTCGTACACGTATAGCCAGTACCACATTTGCAATTAATACACGCACCGATTGCCTCGCTTCCGTCCAAGCATTTGGGAGTCTGTGAAGTCGAAGCGCAACATAATCCACTAGCACAAGTAAAACCGGCTCCGCATTGACCATTTACGCAAGCGCCGGCTGCTTGGGTTCCGTCCGGGCAGACTAAAAAGGTTAATCATATTAAAAAAAATGAAAGCATAAAAATAAATAATGGATACTCACATATGCTTTGTTGACAGCAACAAGTATTTGATTGTGTATTACAAGAGCAACCGCTGCCGCATTGATTATTGTAGCAGGAGCCAC
This sequence comes from Acrobeloides nanus, assembly GCA_900406225.1. Classification (NCBI taxonomy): domain Eukaryota; kingdom Metazoa; phylum Nematoda; class Chromadorea; order Rhabditida; family Cephalobidae; genus Acrobeloides; species Acrobeloides nanus. The sequence continues at coordinate 11,958 of OZJO01012262.1, read as the reverse complement.
CACTAGATGTACCGGATGGGCAGATCGCGTCTAAATAACTTCTTATAGATGATAAAAAAATCAGGATAATTAAAAAAATTTTGCTCGATATTTTCAAAAATTTTCAAGTTTTTTAAATTTTCATCAAAATAACTCTATATGGAGGGGGGTCTACGCGAGGAATCCATTGCAAGCATTACCATGTGTTACCCTATTTTCGCCTCAATACACACCCCTCTTCCCTGAATCTGGAACCATTTTCATGATTCGGCAAATTGATTCCTCGCATAGAAAAAACCCCATATAGGTTTTTTTGTGAAAATTTAAAAAATTGAAAATATCGCGCAAAAAATCGCAAAAGTGCCCTTCTTTGAGACACCTTGTATATTCCATTGCACATCACTACTGTTCATATCATAAAAGGACAAGCGGGGGGGGGGGCTTTGGTGAGAGAGACTGGACCACAATGTTGACGATCTTTTTTGGTCGGCGATCTCCGCAAGCAGATATTTTTTGTTTATTAAAAATCTTTAGCTTTAATAGAAAGCAGCGACACGGGATGAGGAGATTTTTGTGTTGAAAAAAGCTCTTTTAAGATTGTTTGGGGAGGAACTCACCCTCTTGTACATGCATAGACTCTGGTTTTAAGCAAAATACTTACAAGCTGAATAGCCACTATTACTAGGGCAGCAAACATTATTATTGGTACATGAATATCCACTTGAACACATTCCTTGTACACAAGTTCCATAAGGAGTTCCACCATTTGGACATACTAAAAGTTTAAGCTTACGAAAAAAGTTTCAAGCTGTTTTATTAATTTTTTACAAATTAAGATTGTATTTTTTATATTAAAAAGTATTAATATTTATTGCATACAAATGTGAAGTTTAGACATTTTTGTTAAAAATTATAATCTTCTTATATTAGGTTGTTCCATAAATTCGAATCGTTACTTTTTGGAATATATCTCGCTAAGGCCGTTTTCGATGAAATTTTTTTCAGAATAGAGTAAGAGGCTCTCAAGAGTATGATGGTGCAGTTAACTTTCTGAATGGAGCAGGTTTTCGTGTCAATAAACCTTTTTTCAGAGGCCCATTTTATGGGATTTCCATGTGGGTACCTCCCGGTGGTCAAAATCAAAAAATTTCCTTCGGATTCATGTACCTNTCAATAAACCTTTTTTCAGAGGCCCATTTTATGGGATTTCCATGTGGGTACCTCCCGGTGGTCAAAATCAAAAAATTTCCTTCGGATTCATGTACCTTATGCCCGAAAAGCCCACAAAAAATCAGCCATTTTGATGAACTTTTTGAGAATTCGAGTTTTTGACCCCATTGGAGTAAAAACTCAAATTTTCAAAAGTTCTCCAAATCGATTGGATTTTTGTACTCAGGGGTTTTTTGAAATGGGGAATACGAATCTGAAAGAATGTTGTGATTTTGACCACAAGAAAGTACCCCTACGAGTGGCCAAAAAATCAATGTTTTAAGATGTGAAAATTACCACCTTAAAAAAATTTCATCAAAAACGGCTTTTCTAGTGAGATATATTCCAAAAGTAGCGATACGAATTTATGGTACAACCTAATATAAAACGTGTAATGTGTGTGCATTTTTTTCCTGTCTGTCTGCCTTTTGAAGGTGCGATCCAAACCCTTAACACGATACGTCATCGTTATCAGGCCAAATTTCTAAGACGTTTGACACCATTTTTGTGAAATTTGGTGAAAAATTTTTTCGATTTGTTACAACTTGAAGGGGGACCGAGATGAAAAAATCGAAATTTCTTAAAATCGGCTGATTTTTTGTACTCGGAGGTTTTCGGATATGGAAAACACGAATCCGAAAGAATTTTTTGATTTTGAGCGCAGGAAAAATTAAAAAATCGAAAAATTTTCAATTTTCATGTTATAAACGTGTCACAATAAATAATCTGGCAAACCCGGACTAGCTGGTGTTTTTCAGATTAATTCGTTTTATGCGAATTTCAAAAGGACTATAAAAGTCTCGGAAGCACTCGAAAGTGCTCGGAGGTGCTCGTAAGGGCCGCCACTAATACGTTCGAACGGCTTTAGAACGGACTTTAGTTCACTAATTGCGTTCGAACGCGTTCGGAAACATCACTAATAGGCGTTTGGACGCGTTCAGAAACGTTCGGATGCGTTCGGGCGCTCGTCCGAACATTTCCGAACGCGTCAGAACGTTTCCGAACGCGTCAGAACGTTTATGAACGCGTCCGAACGGAATTAGTGATGTTATTAGTGATAAATTAGTGAAGTCAAAAATTTCCGAACGAATTAGTGGCGGCCCTAAGACTCGAAAATGCTCTAAAGACTCCGAGGCGCTCGGGAGCACTCTGAGGCGTTCAGAAACACTCGGAAACAAGGCCGAGCCCGAGCGCCAACGGCGCTCGGTCTCCAGATTCTTATTTAAAAAATATGTAAAATTTAGTAAAAATAAGGCATAAACTTACTAGAAATGGCTGTATAGCCATTGTTGTTACTACCACAGTTGCTACAACCACCATTCGAACTGGACACTGCAAAAATGTTAGACTTTATTGTTAAAAAGTTTTACTCTAGAAGCATTTTGATTAGATATTAGTTAACAATATTATTTTGTTTAATTTTTGAAATTTTTAAAAATTCTAAAATTTACCAATTATACTGGGGCTAGAACCCTGTTGAGAGCAACAATATCCATTGTTACAAGACCCACTTGAGCACGGATTTGAGTTGGAACAACCAGAGTATGTACATAAAATTCCACCAGAAATCGCCTGTCCTGAAAATATAACAAAATTTTTTTTCCAATTTTTTAATTTTTACTTGCAACATGTCTTTTTTGCCCTAAACATAATTGCTGTTCAAAACTGAAAATAAGGCCAGGTTGGCAATGTCTCTTGATCCATATTTGTGCGCTGAAAAAAAGTTTATGTAAAAAATTATACAAGATGGATCAAAAAAACGAAAATTTTGCGATTTTTAAAAAATTTTTCAAGTTGTTTAATTTTTACTAAAATAACCCTATAGGGATTTTTTCTCTCCGCAACAAAAAAACCATGTAGTCAAGTGGCTAAATAAAGTTTCCATTCAATTTGATCAGCTTAAAAATTTTTGAAATTCAAAATTTTTTTGTTGAAATTTGACACTGGCGAGGACGAAACCACGCAAATAAAATTGAAGACAGACGTGCTAACCACTTGATCACGTTACTCGCACTTTTTTCGCTGACTCGTAAACAAATTTTACCTGCTATCACATTGCAAGTATGCATTAGGTTCTCCTGTAACTATTTGTAGACATGTTTCTGGAGTGTTACACCTTAAACTTTCGGTTGCCGTAATATCGTGCTCTAAAACAAAAATTTATAACTTTTTTGTCAAAAAATTATAATTACCACAAATACTATGCAGAGTAGTTGGCATCTGTTTTTTAGTTGGTGATTTGTATTTTTCAGTTTCTTGTGATGCTTTAGATCTACTTTTTACTACCCATGTTCCTTTTCCTTCAACTGCTCTAAAAATATAAAAAATTGGTTTAAACAATTTAGGAATTTTATACTACCCATCTTTAGATTCACATCTTAAATAAAACTGCGTTTTCTTTCCTCCTATTTGTATATCTGAAGCACCGAGATCACATGTACCACCTATCACAGGAGTCTGTTGCTGACTGGAACACACTAAAAAATTTCTCTAAAGTTTTTTAGCTTAAAAGTTCGCAATTAAAGGTGGTAAATTACCCCGCCCCCTTAAATGGCCGAATGCTGGAAAAAACCGGGTCCCCTAATGAGCGTCAAAATTTAGATTATGAAACTTCGGATTTCGATTCTAAATTTCTATTGCTAGTTCGAATTTTGATGCCAATTTTCTTCCAAAAACTAAATCGTATTTTTCATAAAGATAAAAGACATAAGAGTCTCTAGGAAAATACCACCAAGAACTCCAGGAGATTAGCGAAGAGGCAATCAAGACATTTGCAACTGGTTGTTAGAAAATTAAAATGATTCGTCCCCCTCCCCTCACAAAAAGCTCGCCAAATCATAAAATTTTTGACTGTCTTCTCTAGATCAAGCATTTTCAACAACAAAAATTTTTAGACCATTTGAGCTGAAAACTCCCACAATTGTGTCAAAAATGCTGATCTTTAACAAAAACCAGGTCAAAAACCCCGTGAATGTCGCAAAGATTTGCGAATAACTTTTTATTGAAGTGGAAACTTGCTATAAGTGCTAACATAATAGTAGTAGAACAGATTCTCAGCTTTCAAATGAGTGATCGACGAGACCTCAATTCAATTCCTACGAGAAGCTATACGTCGAAATCGCGATTTCGAAATTTCGTATTACGGTGCCCAAATTTCGATTTCGACTTTTCCGATTTCGAAAAATCGAAATCTTGATAAAATCGAAGCGAAGATCAAAAAAATTTAAGGGTTTCTCTTATGTTTTTGCCTAAAATTTTTGGAAATATTTTTTGAAACTCATAATGGTCCCCCGTTATGATTTTTCATCAAAAATTACCAAAACCTTTTCATTATTTTCACTAAATCTGTTCAAAATTGTCAATTTTTCATCAAAATTCATCATTTTTCGTCAAAAATCATCATTTTCATAGTATTTTCAGTCTTATAGATTGTTTTTCGGGAAATCACGAACTCAGGATTTTGAAGAAAATCTTTTTTTTGAATTTTCGTTTCAATAATAAATTAATATTAAAGATCAAGCAATAAAAGTAAGAAAATTTTTCTGAAAAATACGTAATCTCTAAAATGCTACTCCTCCGCCAAGTTAACAGATTTTTGAGAAATTTTTTGGAAATCTAACCCTACAACACCAAGGTCTCCGATTTTGCACATTTTGCTTTTTTCGTGAATAAAATGTCCATCTTATTCACGAAAAGGAGCGTTGAAAAAACATTGAATTACCCCTAATAGGGTCATTTTTAGGAAAATAAGTTTTGGGTCCAGCATTCATGGAAAAAAAGGTAAAATGGAACTTTTTATTGGGCCACCTTGTAAAAATAAAAATTTCGAACAACATCCCTAGTCAAGAAGTTAAAATAGAAAATATTAAATCTGATATTTAAAAAATTGATAAAAACGTTTGAAAAAATAAAACGAAAATTTCGAAAAGAGTAAAAATTTTCTAAAGAAACGTATAAATCTAGAATATTGACAACTTCAAAAAAGTGATAAAGTAAGTTGAAAATTCCATGTTATATGACCATGTTTTTACGTCATTATGCCTTTGTTTACACAGTGAATAAGAAATAAAAATTACCTATACAAGTAAGCAGGGTGAGGATGGTCCAGTTCTCCATTNAATTCCATGTTACATGACCATGTTTTTACGTCATTATACCTTTGTTTACACAGTGAATAAGAAATAAAAATTACCTATACAAGTAAGCAGGGTGAGGATGGTCCAGTTCTCCATTACGAAGTTGTCAAGACTGACCCCGAAGGTTTGGGTCAGCTAATTCATTTCGTCGGCTTTTCTATTGACTTTGGCTACTATTGTTTACCGAATAAATAAAATTTCAACGGACACTTCTTACAATGAAGTCAAGATCAAGCGGGGGATCATCACTGACCAGCCGAATGTGCGCGACGGTAAGCAGCAACAAGACAGCCGCGAGTCGGGTGTCTTTCATCAGAAAAGCTTACACATAAATTACGAAATGAAATAAAGCTGTTTATTGGGACATTAGGACTTGACTGAGTGAACTTTGCTTAATTGTTTCGACACGGTTTTTGTAATTTTCAAGAGTTTATTAAGAGTGCGGACGAGACTAAAGTATTTGAAAGAATTTTTAGCCAAATTATTTATTTAAACAATAAATTATCTTTTACATTTTTTCAAATAAACTTCCCTTACATAAATTTATTCAAATAAAAATACAATATTTCAAATTTCTATCATCACTTATTATGACGTTGAATCTTCCTTACCTTTCTAAATTTGGAAGCAAATGGGCAATCACCTAGATCATGGCAAACTTGTTCTGGATTTTTCTTAGCCTGTATATCTGAATAAATTTTATCGATGTTAGTTCGGACTAGGTGAAGACAATGTTGCCCAACTTGGACTCCATCTCGACCGCTGATGCGTACACATTCATGCTCGAGTTCGCCTTCAAGTTGTGATTCGGTCCAATTTTGGCCGGATTGCCAAATAAGGTAGTCGGCATATCCAATGATTTGGAAGCAGGTTCTGCAGTTCAAGTCAGGGGAGGAGGTAGTCTAAAAAAAATATATAAATACTAATAGACGGTCAATTTCTATTACCCCCTCATCGTATGTGGAGAGATTTTCCCTTTGATGTCCCCTGTAACAGGCATGAACCTTCGCGCAAAAATAAAAAGATACATTTTCACCAAAACTCGTATAAAATGGCTACTCGTTGACACAAAAATGTGATTTTTATAGTGGTTTTGAAGGGGGTATACTCCTCATGTTTAGTTACCAACCTGAGGAATATACCCCCTTCAAAACCGCTTTAAGGTATACCCCTCGTGGAGGTAATTTCCAGTAGCCAAAATTAAAAAATTCCTTATAATTCGAGTTCCCATGTCGAAAAACCCCGAGTATAAAGTATTAGCTGATTTGGGCAACTTTTAAGAAAAGGCAAAAACTTATGGTCACCGGCAGGATTGAACTAGTGCTATACACATCAAAAATACTATATATGAAAAAATAATAACAGAAAAACGATCTACGACCAAAAATAAAAATATGCAAAAAATTTCATGAAAATCGCGAAAACTTTTATCTTTGGGATTCGAACCCGCCACTTTAAAGTGCAGTCTCTGGAATTCTAGCCATTTAGCCATGAAGGGTTGTTCGTGCAGGTTTTTTAGCCATTTTGAGACGTCGTGGGGAGGGACAAATGCCCTCTTGCCCATCTTCCCTAAGCCAATGGTGACCCCGATGGCAGAAAGTCAAAATTTTTGGAAAGAGGGCATGACATTTGTGTTGACGAAGGCATGGGGGAATGGCATAGGGAGAAGGGTTAATTAGAGAGGCATTGTCATAAAAATTTACCTGAGTCATAACAATTGCTGCTAAGACACCAACTACTAGTACTCCTAGTAACTGTTTCATTTTTCACAATTAAAAAAAAGAAATTTGATTAAAAATTTTATAAACTAAATTGTTTTAAGACTTTCTTTTCTGTACTTATATATTTTCTAGAAGAAACTCCATTTTATCAAAAATAAGATGGATCTTTGTTTCATCCGATTACATTTTTATGATCATTCCGGAAAATTAAGATTTAATTAACACAGTCACAAATAATTTCTATTTTCTTCTGTGTTAATATAGAAAGCAAGTCCGGCTTTGGTACAATGATAAAAAGATTAGATTCAGTACAGATTTAATTTTTGTGTCTAGAATGTGCATTGACAAAGAGAAATATAATACCTGTGTTTTGCATTTTCAAAAAATTATTGTTTATATATAAAATAAATAAATAAAAATAATTTTTACAATTTAAAACAATTATCTATTATACTCTCCCGTCTCTGGAATAGGAAGACACAGTTGGACATCAAAATTAAATTCTAATTGATGTGGACACCACTTTTTCTTCCAAATATGAGGTGGCCCAAATAAGTCATCAAAACTAAAAATTATAAGTTAATTGCAAGGGATATTTTTTTAAATTTGCGGGCATCCTGAGTCACATAATTGCTTTTATAGTCGGACCTAACTGTCTCTTAAAATATAAAAATTTCCTCTACGTATTTCCTTTAAAATAACACCAGATGTTATTTTTTCAACCACCCTCTGAGGGAAGTGCTATTTTAGAGGAAAAGGAGAGGGTGTTATTTTTTTCAACCTCTTCTGAGAGTGGTGTTATTTTAGGGGGGGGGAGTATTATTTTAGAGGAAATACGATAGACAAGTTTTACTTTATACTACACTGAAAGTAAGATTGTTGCTCATAAGGCACTTCTTGAAAACATTTTTCTGCACTTTGTTCACAAGGCATGTTTTCTCTGGCATAAGAATATTCTAAAATATCTTTCCTGGCAATATCTGGTTGATGAAGGGCGGTTTGCGCGTTGGGATATTTTTGATAGAGCTAAGCATGAGGAACAAGGCAAAAAATTTTTTCGCGAAAAACGTTCTATGGGTCTGAAAAAGCCTCTTCGAATCCCCCTCCCCTAGAGATGGATAAAAAAATGCAATCTCCCTACTAATAGAACCTTCCCCCAAAATTGCTTCGTCTTATCAAAACGTGTAATATTTGTGTGTTTTGGAGGATTAGTTATAACTTTTTGAGCTCTAATACAACCCCCCTTTCTAATACAATCCCCCTCTAGAGATGGATTGAAAAATAGAGATGGTTTTCCTCTAATACAACCCCGGGGGTTGTATTAGAGGAAAACCGGTATCTATTTTTATCGAGCTATGGCCAGACCTAAAACGCGGCTCAGGCCGACTAAAAAAGATGGGAAAATCCGAGTCAGGCACGTAGCGAGGGGGCAATCCCGACAATGCCCCCCCCAAATTGAAAAAATGAAAATTTTTCCTAATGGTCTCCTCATATTTTTGCCCAAATTTTTTGAAAATATTTTTAAAAATCATGATGGTCCTCCATTATGATTTTTACTAAATTTTGAACAAAAACCATAAAAAACATATGGGGAGGCCCTTGTGAAAATCGCCTCTTCCCCTTAACCTAGATTCTCGCTATGTGCTTGATCCGAATTGAGCTTCGACTCCTGCCTGTCTCCGGCCAGACTTTTCTCCCCCCCCCCACTCTTGACCAACCAGATACATTTATTTTTTCTTACCACATCGATATAAATTTGAAGATAAAAATCCTTGAATTGAAAATTCTGAATTATAAATCTACTATATAATTGCAAAAAACGCAAAAATACCTATAATAGTTGCAAGAATTATAAAAGTTAAAAATTTCATTGTGTTATTCGTATTGAAAATTATCCGAACTGACAAAAATTAATCCGGATCGAATGCGTACTCATATAGAGGTATTGTTACAAAAGAATGGACTTTTTGTTTGCAAATGAATTTTTTTGAAACATATTGTTGTTCCAAAAATTGGTAGATCAATATTTGGCTAATACAAAATAACCATGAGTTCTGGCTTCTTTGGCCGGAGATCTCAGTCACTACGCTGGACTGGGCCTTTGATTAAAATAAACTTTTCGAGAAAACCGAGCTTGGGGTGTCACAAAAATTTTGTAAGGATACTTATTTTGATAATGAATTTTATCGATTTCTAGAAAGGTTCGTTCAAAATCTCTTTTACCAAATTTGTAGAGCTTGATTTCTTCTACAATTTTCTTAAAGGTTACTTTTGATGAAAATCGATAGAAAAACGAGAAAAGCGCACGAAAAAGCAATAACCCTTAAAAAATTTTGTGACACAAAGCTCTGTTTTCTTAAAAAAGGTGTTTTAAATAGTAGCAAAAAAGAAAACGCCTTAGGCCTATGAGGGTCTTTAGAACCCTATTTGGGGCTGGGCCCAGACCTTGAAAAAAGCAGATGAGCAAGTTATTTGACTATACCCAGTGCGCAAAATAAGTTTCGGTTGAGGGGGGAACCTCAAAAAAGTTCATAAACTTACCTTGGTTCCCTTATATTTCGTTCGAAATTTTTCCAAAATATTGTGTAAAAATAAGGAAGACCAATGGCATAGGAAGAAGGGTCTGGGGGCACTTCTAAAAAACTGTTTTGCGCAAAAACATAAGAGGCCCTTATGATTGGGGATTTTTTTAAATTTCAGCCCACTAGGGGAGCACCTGCCTCCTTAAATATACCACTGACAAGGTAAGGGATGGAAGTGTCACTCTGAGATTTTTTCCGAACCTTATTAGCTGTGGTCAGCATAGTCAAAAGGGAAAATATGGCAAAGATAGCTGTTAATAGGCCGGCGTGGTGGAGATATAATGATTTTTATGTCAAAAAATAGCGTTTCCATTTAAATCAAGGTGGTCCAAAAACACTTTATTTAACTTTTTTCGTCGAAATTTCAATATTTTCAACCGTTTTTAAACTAATCAATGTTTTTTCCCAAAAGCATTTTAAGTACATTATAAGTAGAATTTTGTGACTTGTATGAAAGTAATTAAAAACCAATTGATTAAAAGTAGGAAAAAGTGAAACGCCCTGAAATAAATGCAATCACCAACTTTTTAGAAATAAGTTTTAATTATATATAAAAGTGCAAGTATAATCTTGTTTTAATTTTCTTGTATGAGTCTTTAAAATAATTTTGCATTAAAAAATTGGGCACTATAACTTTTATCACGAATTGAGTTTGTCACGTTAACTTTTGTCACGCATATAAACTACAAACTGAATAAGTTGATTTTCCGCACAGAATTACAGTGGATTCTCGATAGTACAGTTCCCCAAAATCAAAATTCAAAAAATGATATCTCCGTCAATTTTGATGCTATTTTTTTCGTTAATCATATTTTTTCGTTAACCACATCGTTAACCAATCTTATATAGAATTTTAAGGAAAATTTGGTTAACGAAAAAAATAGCATTAAAATTGACGGAGATATGATTGTTTGAAATTTTGATTTTGGGGGACCGTACTATCGAGAATCCACTGTATTTCGAAAATTTGTCTTTTTGTAGTTTGTAGCGTGACAAAACTCGTATTAGTGCAAAAGTATTAGTGCCAAAGATTGCTCTGAAAATTTCTAGACTCATTTCATAAATGACTCTTTATTTGATTTTTACGTTTGGTAAAAAGTATGATTCATAAAAGTGTAGATATTGTCAAAGATCTTAAGTTTTTTTGTAAAGTTATTTGTCATTCATCACTCTCATTATTTTATTGTTTACTGAAGCTTGGCTAAAAGTCAACTATATAGACCGGTTTTAGCAGGACGGCAAAATCTAAGCGGAATATTTGTTTCCCACAAGAATGATATTTACACATACTTTCAATCTCATATACTCATTTTTGCTTATTTTATTTTTATTAGTGATATTTTTTAATTTTCTTGTGTAAAAATTTAGAAAATGCCACCTTTAGTAAAAGATTGGCAAAAAGATCTGGTTTATTTGGTCCAATTTCCACGTGCTGGAAGTGTTCCATCCATTTCTCCTTTTTGTCTAAAATTGGAAACATGGTTAAGAATAGCTAATATTCCTTATAAAGTAAACCTTATTTTTTCTTTCAAAAATGGGCCATATTAAATCAAGTTAAAAGACTGGGGATGATAAAAAAGGGAAATTTTAGTCATTTATGGTGAAAAATCATACCCATGCAAGGCCCCTTCCACCCAATGTGAAGGGGGTGGAGAGGTTTTACAAGGAATAGTTGGGAAGTCGAAAAACTCGATACTTTTTGTAAAATCGAACTCGATCTTAAAATAAAATCAAACTCGATATAGAACTAAAAAATTTGAGGTTTTGACATTCCTAATTGCCACCTTTGGCACCCTTGTTGGATCTAGGAGCTTCCACAACGGTCGATTTTCCCGTGAAAATCATTGTGAAAGTTCCGCATGTCGTGTTGAACCCCGTTGTGGAAGTTCATAGAGCCCCCTTGTTCATGTATGAGGAGACACACATTTGTGCTGTCCAGATATTACGTTATCACTTTTTTCGGACTTTTTTACCTCCATCCCCACGTTATCAAAAATGCACTAGCGTTATCAACTTTTTGTGGAGAAGGCTGACCCCTCCCCCAACACAACAACGTAATATCTGGATGGTGCCTTCATAGGCGTAGCCAGGATTTTGCGACAGGGGAGCTAATCACTACAAGGGAAGCTAAACGTGAAAAATTTGAAAATTGCATTTTTCCCCTTTAATTTTCGGATAACAGATGGAGTGGCTATAACCCTTACTACGTATATGTGCCCCTTTATCTGCCCCACCTTCATAAGATCTTTAAAAATTATACAAGAATAATTTTTTATAGAATGTTGACAGTCAGTTCAAGCACAAATCCTCCAGAGGGCAAACACCATTTGT
>OZJO01012258.1:0-29984 GCA_900406225.1 Acrobeloides nanus | reverse complement strand
GGATGAAAGGGCTGTCCGGGCCCAACAGACTGAAAAAAGTCTGTTGGGCCGGACGGCCCTTTCATCCGGGCTGGGCCAGGATCAGACTGAAAAAAATACGGGCCGGGTCGCCTGGGCCCGGATAACGGGCCTAAGTCCGCGCCCTAATCCCTCCGAGTCTAGGCGTGATAAAAAAATGTAAATTTCGGGTAGCTTTTGACTTCTTTTTGAGATAAAACAAAAATTTTCTTCTGCAACCGGGAAAATCCGTTCCGTTACGATGTTATACATAACTCATTAGCAACCGTTTGAGCTATAGATCTCCAAAAAATGGATGTTGCCCCACTCCGATTCTCTGATTCAGGGTCAGGCAAGCGTTTTTAAGACTTGAAAATGCGCGCAATCGATTTTTCGCATAGAAACCCCTCCCCTAGAACAAGTTTCTGGGGTACTAGAGCTTTTGGCAACGAGCAAATTGTTGCTAAAAGTTCGTTTTTAAAAAAGTAGCGTTGCCAAAAGATCTAGAACCGTTTCTGGCCGGTTATATTAGGATTAGTGCAGTCCCTCGGACTCCAAAAACCTGACAATTTGTTTTTTCTTGTTTTTGTTTAAACTTTTTCAAGTTAACTTTTAGAACTATTGCAGAAATGTGGGCATCTTGTTCTAAAATAGCTACATGTTTAATTGGACAAAATTTGACGAGGCCTATGCTCAGAAATAGTAAGTGAAAACTTTCTAAGTCATTTTTTCGATGATTATTTTTTAGTTCGTTCCATGTTTATTCAAGTCCAAGAAACGCCGAACCCGTTGACGTTGAAATTTTTGCCTGGACAACAAATTTTGGCCGACTCCTCTCGAACCTATGACTTTACTTCCATTAAACAAGCAAAAAGCAGTCCCTTGGCATTGTAAGTTTGATTTTTTCTTTTTGGTCAAGTTTTCATACTACTGAATTTTTGCTACTATTCCACTTTGGGGACCGTAAAATTTTTTGAAGGTATCCATATAGGGATAATTTTATGCGTAGAATCCAAATTTTGCATTTTTTGCCAAAAAATGACCAAATGGTTTTTGGAACATCCTGTAGTACCGAATTTTTTTAGACAAGTTTTAAGAATTCCCGGCGTGAAAGGCGTGTTTTTTGGAGAAGACTTTATTTCTGTAACTAAAGACAGTGAAGAAGAGGATTGGTCGGTATTGAAACCGGACATCTTTGCCACCATTATGAATTACTTGCAATCTGGAAAATCTGTGATCACGGATGATTTAGCTAGTCAACCAACTGATACAAGTAAGCCAATCTTCTTGTTATAATTATTGTGTCCATTTTTTTTTAGCTATTTTGCCTGATGATGACGAAGTTGTGGCTATGATCAAAGAGCTTCTCGAGTCTCGAATCAAACCCATGGTCCAAGAAGATGGTGGTGATGTGATTTTTAGAGGATTCGAAGACGGTGTTTTGAAACTTAAAATGCAGGTTAGTGAAATACAGGGTAGCCGAAAAACCGTATTTGCGTTTTTTTGCGAAAATTTTCAAAAAAAAATATAAGGGGTATTTTCATGCGAGAAATCGATTGCACGCTTTCTTGCATGAAGTGATTTTTGAAAATTTTTCGCCAAAAAATGCAAAAGTACGGTTTTTTTTTGGCTCACTCTGTAATTTTTTTCAATTTATCATAACTTTATTTGTAGGGTTCGTGTACTGGGTGTCCGAGCTCGGCAGTTACCCTCAAGAATGGCATTAAAAATATGATGCAGTTCTATGTACCAGAAGTGAAAGATGTGATTGAAGTCACGGATCCATCGGATAATATCGTTGAGCAACAATTTCAGGAATTAGAGAAAAAATTAGAAAAATCTGAGTAAATATCTCCATGTTTTAGATACAAAGGCACGAAATAAACTATGTTTGCATTGTTTTTTTAAAATAAACTCTAGTGTCGCGAATAATCGTGGCAATCAAACATTTGAAGCGTGAATTTTTAAAACTGAACGTGAATTTTTTGAAATTGAATGAGACCCCTTTCTGATAATTTTTGGACGTCAGGAAAAAAGTTATGGTCATGTTATGAAAATTTCCCAGGTCTGGTATCCATGCCCGAAACGACCCTTTCCTGCGGTCAAAATAAAAAAATTCCTTCAAATTCGAGTTTCCCATATCGAAAAGCCCCTGAGTACAGAAAAATCAGCTTTTGGGAACTTGTAAAAATTCTATTTTTTGACTCCCATGGAAAAAATTGAAATTTTTTTCAGACATTTCTAAAAATTACTATAAAAAAATTTTGATCTACAAAAAACTTTTCTTACAAATAGAGCGTTTATTTCGTGTTTAGACGAAATTCCTTAAGTTTAGAGCAAAAATTTGTAGTTGATATGTAAGAAAAACGTGTCCAAATTACTTTATTATAAGCAAACAAAAACACGATTTAAAATTAGACATCATTTTGTAAAAAACAATAAAAAGATAGTCGTCAAAAATATACAATAAAAACATGGCGATTTAAGATTTTATTTCAGATTACGTTTTAAGGTTTCGGCTCAGATAACGATGTTTCTGGTCTCCATTGAATGTCAATATCGATTTCGGAAACATTTACCATGTCCTTTTGCGGAAGCGTCTAAACAAGTTGTTTTCCATCAATTACCATACATGAACTAGGTGGGTGGATATTTTTGGCCAAATACGAAGATAAGGATCCCCTTTATGTTTTTTCCCAAAAATTGTGGACAAAATTATAAGGTCTTCCTTAAGGTTTTTTGTTGAAAAAAGGGTCCTTCATTTTTTTTCTATGTTTCTAACCCCAAACGAAGGGATGGATATATATCCACCTCTTGTCTATGTATGTAAATTACATATCCATAACATACCGCTGTAGGGTTCGCACTCAATGTGATCAAGGACGAAAGAATTGGCACGTTCAGCGAATTCAACCGCTGATTAACAATGTTAAAGTGATGGCGGCCTTCCACGGGACAACCGAGTAAGAAGAAGATTAATGAGTGGATTTCAGCGGAATTCTCTTTGGTCAATTCTATAAAACAATAGGATAGCAGAAATGTGGTAAATTAAAAACATTTCGAAAGTTTTCCTAGCTGACCCACCGGCTCTAGGATGAGTCGAAGCAGATTGTTGGACATTTTTGGTGAAAAGCTTTAAAAACCGAAAAAAGTCATTGAATTGATAAGTTTCGGTAGTTTCTTTCTTCCGGATTCGGTTTTTCAAACAGCGGTTTCAGTTTCCCAGCTCTACCCCCAAACAATCGCGCTTACAACTTACCCAGATCTTGCAATTGACTATCAACAAATCGAGAATAATATATCGGCAAGTTGCTGATCGCTTCAATGTTTGGTAGAGTCCTAGCATATTTCAAGATCGCCTTCAGCATCTTCATATTTTGGCCTTGTATGCGACGCAAGACTTTCTCGACTAAGCTGATATCGGCAGAGTTATTGTCGATAAGAAGACACATGGCCAAATAGGCATTCTGAAAAAAAGCACTTTTTACAAGTTGTCTCACCAAACTACCTCAAGTGTTTGGCGATATGGTGATTGCGGCGAGACTAGCGAACGAACAAAATCGATTGGACTCATCTTCGAAAGGTCTTTGCGAGAGATGTCCACGTTGCTAATCGCGAGGATACGCTCATTTAGCATGTTGATCAATTGGCTGCTGAAAATTTCCAGTTTCGAATTTCATACAAATAAAGGGGCTATTTATTCAAGCCTGAGGATCCCCAATGGCGTGAAAAAGTTTTGAAAATTTTTTTTCCCGAAAAATGGTAATTTTTAACGAGGAATTTTTTTCAGTCATTTCAAAAATTACGCTAAAGGGGTTATTTTCTGGTAAAAAATTTTTAAATTTTTTTCACGTCATTGGGGCACGTCATAGGCTTGAATAGCTCCAAAATAAAAGCTTACAAAATGGCACAGTAATCTACTTGGATGTACTCACGCAGTTGTTCTTCCGATAAAGAACGAATCAAACAACAGATAATGCGCAATTTTGTGTTGTAGCCACCGGGCAATTTATTCACATCCTAGAATTTTTATAGAGCAATTTCTTCTACAAATTGAAAAAAATACCTCATCCAACTTTTGGACCAGAATTCGAGCGACGCTTTGTGGATCACGAGCACGTAGAATATGCACGATTCTAAAAGTATCATTCACGAATTTCTAGAGCCATTAAGAGACGATATCTCAAAAAACTTCGAAAAAATTTCGTAGCCGTAATAAAAAAGTTGTTCAAAAATATTTTCAAACATTCAAAATTCCCCGCCGTTTTTGGGTAGAAAAACAAGAATTGTTTGGTCAAAAACGGACTTTAAATTCGTGTTTTTCAACCCAAAAACGGGGGTATGATATGTTTAAAAATATTTTTGAACAACTTTTTTATCACTTTTACTACGGCCATCTCGAAGTTTCGAGATATCGTCTCTTAAAATTCCTCTCCTCTAACCTCGAAATCGATGGATCCATATATGGAATCGAAATGACTAGCTCTTTTTCTACATTATCCGATGGGCCAACAACTTCGCCAAACTCAAATGTTGCATTTGGATCGGAATAGATGACTGGCTGTTCGACGCCCGGAAGCCAAATGTTGATCAACTTTTCGTTAACTTCATTTAAGTCGGATTCATTCGCCTGCGCAATCTCTTCACAAATTTTCATCTTTAGCTCTAAAAATGTACATTTCGAATCGAATCACACAGTCTCTCAGATGAAGTTTACCGATATCCGAAGGCTCACTCCAATTCGTTTCGGCAACACAAATGTGCTGCAAAAGTTCGATCGGTCGACAGGACAAGTCCATTGTTACTGAATTCAGTAATCCGTTTTCGCTGAGTATAAAATGAGTTGTATATTGGCAAAGAGCAGTGGATAAAATGTTGGAGAAGCTTGCCAACTTTTCTTGAACACTTTCATCAGCTTTCTCGTTTTCGAGCCAAATTTTCGTCACCTGGAGCCCAAGTCGTAGTACAACGAGTTTGGTTTTGCCTAAAAATACGAGTAATCAAACTAAAAACACGTAATATACATAACACATAAAAAACGATAATTTATTATAAATGTAAATAATATGAGTATGTCCCTTGGCGATATAAACTTACATAGTGTCAAAGCTTTGAAATTTGTAGCGAGTCCTTGTAGGAGAATTGTTCGTGAGCCAGGGTTCGCTTCCATTAAAAGTTCCCGAATTATCTCCAAATCTGAATCTTCCAAGTCACAATCACGTGCTACGGTCTCATTAATCTTGTTCGAAATTGCACAAATCAGCAGAATTGTACGGCTCAACTTCATGAAGTACTTGCAGCATTCAATAGCTGCTGTCCAATCCTAAAACTCAAAAAATTGTAGTGATCTAAGTAATATATTCGATTGTTTCATAAGTATCTGCGACCCAAAAAATACATCTAAAATCGGCATTTTTCGATGAAAATTTTTTCAGTAGTAGTAGAGTGTATGCTGAATACGATCCAATTGGTCATTTTGAACGAAACTCATGGAGAACTTTTCGAAAATTCGAGTTTTTGAGCCCAATGTGGAAAGGGGAACCTTTATAGTAAAAAATACGAATTTCAAAAAGTTTTCCAAATTGCTGAAATTTTGTATTCGGGGGTTTTTCGGCATGGAGAACTCAAATCTGAAAAAAAATTTTGAAGTTACCTCTACAGGGGTATACTCCCAAAAAAGGCTTCCTAACAAAAATTTGGGGATACTTATGAAACAACCTACTATAGATAAATATAACGTACTTGAACGTTGTAGATATTCAACTCATTATTGACGATTGGTACCAAGATTTCCTCGATAGATTTTTTATCCATGAAAAAGAAGACATGGAACGGAAGTCTCGTAGTAGCTGAAGGAGGTAAGTCGGATGGAACTATTTTCGTCTGATCATAAAGTTCTTTCATCGCTGCTAAACTTGGTCGACTGCTAGTCTCGTGGATGGATGTTTCCGAAGGTTCCGGTGTTGGAACACGATCCTAAAATGGACAAAAAATAATTTAAAAAATTGATATTGGCACAAAAATAAAATCCTACTTCTGGAATCGAATCCTTCATGAAATTCTTATACCACTTCAATTCCTGAGCCGTAAAACCATTCTGACGATTAAACAGATTCAAGAACTTGAGGACCACATAACAGTCGCTAACTATTTGCTGGTCTTTTTCAGTAGCACTCGATTCTTTCATACGATTCACGAGTAGCCCAATAACTTCATAGCTATATGGGCAAATTTTTTGTAACACTTCGAAAATTTGATTGAATAGTCCATCCGCTTTTGTCACCTCCTAAAGGTAAATTACTCAATTTTAACCAACAAAAAATGTATAAAATTACGAGTAAAGCAGTTGCCGCAACATCTAGGGTAGATTCACACTTTTCTTGGGAAGTTTCTAACGCTGCTTTGTAGCACAGAGCAATGCCATATTCAAGTAAAATCTCGTTCACATTCAATTTGAAATCAATGCAATATCTGAAAAACGGGTTTTTTCAACAGCACTTTTTACAAATAATAATCGTAATAACTAGATTCATACATTGACGTAGTCAAGAAAGAGAGACGAAGTCTAGCCAAGGGACAAAATTCGAAAATATCAAATTTGACCCCTTATTTTTGATTAAATTTTGTATAACCCCTCCCTCCTTCAACGATCCCAAATCGCCCTGAACGCTCTGACATGTCTGGCTACGCCACTGTTCATAATTTAAAAAAGTAAACTTACTGTTTAAGAACCGATGGTGGAAGTTGTTCCCGCACGAAATCGAGCATCAATTTCTCCATTGGAATGTTAGCCGGCAATATAATGCCATATTTTCCCATCGTTTTTTGCCAATGTGTTGTAGTAAACCATTCCTTTAAAAAATAATGATTTTCAATTTTTTGTTACTAGGAAGTACGGAGAGCCGGGTACTCAGTGGGTTGTAACTCTGAGCGGCACTCCCCGAATGACGCTCCCTGTTAAAAATGTATTAGTTATTACTAATACTTTAAGACCATTTTTTTACATAAAAATCGAATTTTTCATTAAAATGCCTACAAGTTTAGGGTGTAAGCCAATTTCCATGAATTTGGTCTTGTCAAACGTGGAGACCATGTATTTGGAAAATTGAATTTTTACTCAAAATTAAATATTTGTCAAAACTCGAAAATTTTGTTTAAAATCGAATTTTTTTCTTGCTATACTTACATTGATTTTCTTCATATAATTCTGATCCTTTAGATTGATAAGTATGAACTGGGTCAAGCGGATCAAGTTCAAATTGATACGTACGTTTTTCTTATTCTTGCACCAATGACGCAGTGTATTCAACAACTAAACAAGATTCTTAGTGTAGCAGTGACGTAGTTAGGGGTGGTTCCCTCCCCTTATTCCTGAAAAAATTAAAATTTTTCCTAATGGCACCCCCTTATGTTTCCCCCCCCCCCCGAATTTTTTGAAAAAAACATAAAGGAATAAAAAATTTGTTTGAAAAAGTTCTCCCTCCCATTCTTGGAGGCTGATTACGCCACTGTAGTATAGAAAAAGTACACTTACCTTGGGGATATCTTTGGACTCGAGTGACAAAATCAAGTAAGCTGCCAACCATAGATCGGCGACAGGCTCTGTTAAAATTTTCTGACACATATTACATACACTCTGTTGGGGATTGCCGATTGCAAATTCTTGGGCTTTTGCAAAACAATCTACAAGATTTTATGAGATTCATGTGAGAAAAAATTCTTTAAACATACCTAAATTTTTGGCAAAGTTTCTGGCCATAATTTCAAGCAACGTTTGATTTTGAACATTTAGGAAGTCAAATAGCGAGGACCAATTTTCGAGCATATGCTGGTTAAATTCATCGATTCTAAAAAAGGTCATTGTTGAAAATACAAATCAATCGTAAGTATAGGGATTGTACCACACAAATCAATCATCTCTACCTTGGTGAATTCTTATTTGCCGGGAGAATAGAAAGTACAACATTGGCGAAGAATTGCACGGCCTGGTTCGTTTCAAAGACATGTCCTTCATTACGTGGCATAAACGTTCCAATTCGGTTACTAATTTCGTAGATCTTTCCATGAAGTTTCATGTATTTGGGTGAATTCTCGGATCCATCTACTTCCAACTTTTCGTGCGAATCCTCTTCTTTGATGCACTGATCCAATAGTTGGTCGAACAAACTTAGGTAACCATACAGCTAAATTAGAAAAATAAAACGCTTCAAAAATCCAACATACTCGAAAAACAAATGTTTCTGCTTCTTGATCACTTGTTAAACACTTTGAGCTGGAAAAAGCCAACAGAATGGAAATGGATTTTAGTTCCTTTATAATTTGGATGATATCCGTAGTGTCGTTCTTTTCTGCCAATTGGGATACATTCTCAAGAACCAAAGATGTCGTATCAATTGCAAAACGAAGCTGCTCTTCCTTCAATATCACATTGTCACGCAGCAATTTACTATAAAAAACATATTTGCTACAAAATTAAATAATAGGTCTCTACTTAAGTGCGGAAATTATTTTGATGGAATCATTCGTGTTAAGCTTAATAAAAGTTTGATACGAAGTGAATGGATCGAAATGTAAAAGATTTCCGAAATTAACCGCTTCACTTATAACTGCTTTTCCCGACTTATTCTTCAAAAAGTTTTCAAAGTAGGAAATTCGCTTTTCTGTAGAGTAAAATTCAAGAATGGTGATAAACAAGCCATATTCGATCTAAAAAGTAGGTTATTTAAAAACTTGAAAAGTTATAATTACCTGCAATTTTCGAATGCTTCTTAACAGTTGAATTTTGGCTATATGTTCTTCAGATGATGGCAAGAACCGTTCCAAGATACAAAGCACGGCACTAATCATGATAAGACGTTTTCTGGGTAATACCTGTAAATAACAATAAAAACGTCGATACTAGTTCAGAATAGATGAATCACTTTAAAGAAACTGTAGTTGTGTCATAAATGGGCATTTAAAAAAATTCCAGGCAGAGGGCAGTATTGTAATTCGTAATTATGAACCTTCTCTCCCAACCTGAGAAAATTTCTCCCTTGATCCCCCTCTTTATATAGTCCAAAAATTTTTTCGATCAAAAACTGGCCAAAATTGGTCTTTTTTTCAACAAAAATTGCAATTTTCTAAGCATTTTCAGCTTAAAAACAAGCATTTTTCAATCAAAATTTTCGCTTGCGGAGCTGTTTTTTTGTTTAAAATTTTTTCTCAAAAAACTCCCTCTCCCAAATCTGGACCAAAATTATGAACTAACTTTTCCGAAAGAATACTCCTTTCCATCAATCATAAATTCCAAATTCAAAACGAGAGCCTTGGAAACAGCCTCCCGAATTTCCTTCGATTTAATATTTTCCATAAAATTGATCAAAGATTGCATCTCAATTTCTTCGACGTGAGTTGGCATAGTTTCAATAATTGCGCGCATGGCATACAATTGGTAGCATTCAATTTGAGTGGGCACATTACTCACTCCTAATTTTTTCACCAGCTCAACAATCTAAAATAAAGGTTAGTTTTGCAACAAATACATGTACAGAGTGAACCAAAAAAATCGTACTTTTGCGTTATTTGGCAAAAAATTTTCAAAATTCATCTATAAGGGATATTTTCATGCAAGAAATCAATTGCGCGCATCGAAAAACGTTGAAAACGCATGAAATATACAATTTTCAGAATAAATTTAATTTGTTTTGCAAAAGAGTAATTTCAATAATCTTCTGTAATACTTGAAAATACGACAATTTGATATTTCACGGTCTGAGAAGCGTTTTCAATGCCTGCAATCGATTTCTTGCATGAAAATACTCCTTATAGGTAATTTTTAAACATTTTCAACAAAAAACGCAAGAGTAGTAAGTTTTTTTGGCTCACTCTGTAATTTCAAGCAAACCTTAAACGAATCTTCCAGTTTTGCAATCGTGCTCTTTTCTTGACTACGAAATATGTAACATAGCAATCCCTTTAACAAGTTAATATTATGCACTTCATGCCGCTTATCAACTGGAATTCGGTAGCTTAAAAGGATTTGGCCAAGATCTGCTAGAAAACACTGGCGGCGCAGTTCATCGATCCTACAAAGGAATGGATTTGCAAGTCAATATACGAAAAAACATACAAAGATACATCAATGCCGGTTGAGTTAATCATTTTCTTGACCATTTCAGTGAGTTGAGTCGACCACGGTGGCAAGGCACGTTTGGCTATATCAATAACAGCTTTGCATTTTAATTGCGCATTACTAATAGTCTGACAAATTGTTAAGCAAAGTTCATCCCAAGGGTTTGTTTGCGCTTTAATCGAAGCCCCATATTGAGCGACTTTCTAAAAAACATATCAAGATTCACCAGTAGTTAGCAAGACCCCTCAAATACGGTGGGGGCAGTACTGACGTAAATGCATTGGGGGAGGGGAGGTAAAAAAATTTAATTTTTTATCCAAAATTCGATTTTTTAGACCAAAATTTGATTTTTGACCAAAAATGATTGATAGGGGGGAGGGAGATCATATTTTGGGAAACTTATCCCCCCGTGCATATATGGTACTGTAGTTGAGTTTTTAGAGGTTTCTGTTACCGGCCCATTAGCTACAGTAAACTTACACAAATATAGGTATAAAGAGTATCATCCTTCTTTAAATTGTTCTCTTTCATGTATGGAATGGCAAATTTCTCAACATGCTCCTTGACCAAATGAACTGCGTGAACACGTTCAAGTATCAAGAAACAAATCGATTCCTTCGTTTGCACCTAAAAATGTGGCAATGCATGAAAGAATTCAGCATAGTTTTCTTACAAGGTAATCATCATACGATAAACGACAATGATAGATTTGATATAGACGCACAAGTTTATGCAATCTCTCTTCGAATAAATTCAGCGCACCCATTGGTTCATCGGGATTTCGTGAGTTGACAGCCACTCGTGCAAAGATCAAAAGAACTTTAGCCTAAAAATTTTTTTCCGTGATAAATTGCATCAAAAAATTTCTACTTGTGTGTCCGGTGTAACTTGGGAATTCATCATCAACTTGAGCGATCGCTGAAGTGTAGAAACAACGTGCAACGAATTTTGTGGAAAAGATTCCGGACAAAGGCCT
Source organism: Acrobeloides nanus (assembly GCA_900406225.1). NCBI lineage: Eukaryota > Metazoa > Nematoda > Chromadorea > Rhabditida > Cephalobidae > Acrobeloides > Acrobeloides nanus. The sequence continues at coordinate 18,897 of OZJO01012258.1, read as the reverse complement.
TCCAAGCAACGTGCTATACGAGTGATAAATTCAATAAAGACGTTAATTATTGTCTGAATGGCATTAGCATCGGATAAATCTTCGAAACAATGGAATAAAGAGCAGGGTATCAATTCGTACTCCAGGAATTCAATGATGGCATTGACAATGCCGCGATTTGCTATACAAAAAAATTTCTTAGTTAAACAACAAATAAAGAGTATATATAGCGATATTTTTTTCCAAAATTAAATTTTTTTATGACCAAATTTCGATTTTTTGGTCAAATTCAATTTTTGACAAAATGACTCCAAAATGATCAAATTTGAAAATAGTTTTGAATTAGACCCTGATTCATGTTTCGCTTCAAAACCATTTTAAAATTTGATCATTTTGGCGTCATTTTATTAGTCTCCAAGTTATAAAAAATTGCTACAATCTTTATTTTATAAGTTTAAAAAATTTGAATTTTGATGTGCATTAACACGAATACTTGGGCGACGTTTAACAACATAAAAATCCTTTAGTTTAGCTCAAAACAATTAACTTTATTAACCAAAGTTATCCAGAATTTTTTGCTCCACAAAATTGACTACTTTTAAATAAAAAAATCTATTTACGTAACGTGGTTCTTTCTTTAACTTAAATTTTTATTGAAACTAACCTAAAATGGCCTCATAGAACTTATCCATAATCGCCTGTAGATTCACAACTGACCCAAGATGTTCTCTAATAAAACTCGGATAACGCTGCCAAATGATTCGAGCTTCGTTGATTTTTCCAGTGTGGCAAAAACCATCAAATAATTCCGTAAAAGAGCCACCGGCAATAAAAAGAAGCCAATGAGAATTCGTTCCAAAATTTGGGCTTGGTCCATAAATCATTCGGTAGCTAGTCAATGCATAATGATATTTATCCAATTCTTGCTTCGTAGAGATATCTAATAAAGCAATAGCAAAAAAATATATTTTCCATACAGTGACATAGCCAGAAATTTTTTTATGAAAAAGAGCCCTATCCGAAAATTTTCACTTTTGTCCTGATCCCCTTTATGTTTTTTTTCGAAAATTTTGAGGAAAAGCATAAGAAGAAAATTTTTTGAAATGTTTATTTTTAAGCTGAAAAAGATCAGAAAATTACAATTTTTGGTGAAAATAAATGTCACATTTGCGATTTTTTAGTTGAAAAATAAAAGTTAGAAAATTTTAAGTAGATTCTTGAATGTATTTAAAAACCAGTGAAAATTTTTTAGAGAAACGCTTGATTTTAAGCTGAGAATCGCTCTAAAAATTACATTTTTAGTGAAAAAATAGCAAATTTTGGACATTTTTGTTGAAAGACTGAGAAATTTTGGGCAAAAATTTTCATTTTTTCCGTTATGGAGACCCCCTCTACATACGTCACTATTTCCATATAACACTAACCTGTAATGCTGCGCTTGCCTGCATATGCTAAGAAACCAACTACTCCATCATAAACATGAGATTTCAGCGCTCCTGCAATACAAATTTCGCCAACCTAAATTATTCAAGTGAGATTCAAAAGTTGTAAAAAATCTTCTTTACAGTATTATCATCCACAACTAAATCGCAATACTTGATGACTTGCAAAAAAATCGAATCTTCATCCGGTTCCGAGACTTGATCGATCAAATCGTTGATTCTCGCAATGTAAACTTGCTAAAATAGTAAATATCAAAAAAGTAAATACAACGACAAAAATGAACCTGAACATCGAGGTTATAAGTTTTAGCGAACACCTCAGCATCATCATACAATCCGCGTTTTAGGAGACGTTGTAATCGCATTTCGGGTTGAGCTTCAATAATGAATCGAAGAGTTAGGGTCGCTCTAAAATATAATATTTAGAGATTAAAAATTTTGATTAACAAAATCGATCAAATGCATGTTTTTAACTCTATTACAAATAAAAACTCGCTTGCATTTCGATGAGGCCCCGAAATGCAAGCTAGTTTTCGATTGTAATAGAGTAAAAATATGCAGTTTTGGTCAATTTTATAATCAAAATTGATAAAAATTTCCGATCTCTATAATGTAACATGACTGCCTTTAAGAATTTTTTCCAAATTTGCATACTTGTCCCAATTGGTGTCCACAAAAACGATGGCATTATCGGCATCAGTCGACTCAGACATGACCAAAATTTGACCAGATGTCTTAACACTGTAAATCACTTCTAAAGTCGTCAGCATACGAATTTGTAACTAAAATATTTATAACTCAGAATAGATGAGAAAACAACACCTCATAGCCTTTTTCAGTACGGACATGCAACAAAAGCTTGACGTCATCAAGACAAATCTCGTCCGATTCAACGTCCAAAAATTCAAACGTGATAATCTCGGAAATTCCTTCTAGCGTCATATCATAAATTTCAACCATTGTAAGCCGGTCCCAGAAACGAAGATGGTGATTGTCATCAAGTGTAACTATAAAAGCTCCAACACGTCGAACTGCCGTGAAATTCGAATTGCCTAGAACAAGAATGGTGGGTTTTACGAATTGAGCTAATAAAATGACAAAAAATACCTGAACTAAGGCAACCATGGAAGGTCAAATGGGTATTGTTTCCATTGCAATCCAGTTCGCAAAATTCGATATTATCCGCCGCATGTAAAGGAAACTATAAATGTTTTGTTTTTTGAAGAAAAATAAAAGTTTAAAAGATCTTGAAGTCTTTCAATATTGGGGTACTAGTTCAGATATGAAAGAAAAATTTTGGCCAAAAAATGGCCAAATGACGGTTTTTTGGAAACACCCTGTACTAATTTTTGAAACCCAATATATATATCAGCTTCTTACAAGTAAATTTAAAATTTTAACTTACGCTGACAAATCCAGTCAAAATCGGAGCAATGAGAGGGGATTTCGTTTTAGCAGAGCAAAGAAAATTAAACGACTGTGCTGCCTATACAAATCAGAATATACAAGTTAGAAACAAAAAGATTACCTGAGTTACGAGTTCGCCAAAACGCCTCTGCTTGTTGATGGTGCTTGAAATATCTTCATAATCAATAAGCTGAACAAAATGAGCGGTTCCNAAAAAGATTACCTGAGTTACGAGTTCGCCAAAACGCCTCTGCTTGTTGATGGTGCTTGAAATATCTTCATAATCAATAAGCTGAACAAAATGAGCGGTTCCATTTTCTTCGGCAATACAGAAAATACATTCGCCGTTGATAAAGGCATAAGAAATACGGCAATTCGGAGTACAACTTTCAAGCACTTCCGTCTAAAAAGATTAAAATTTTAAAATAAAAAATTTTTCTATCATACCTTAGATTTGGCCACATTATAGATTGGTGCACATAAAACGAATTGACCATCGCTTAAAACTAACAAAACAACTTCGACTGATGGCAACCATGAAATTCCACAAATGAGAGCACTTCCTTAAATTCTTCAATAGACTACTCCGAAATTAAAAACATAGATGAAGAGGGGATCCACTAGTGGACTCCGCACTTAAAGGCCTGACCCCCACCGCAAATTTTCGGCCAGAGACCAAAAATTGGCTAAAAATAGCATTTTTGGCAAAAATGACTAAAAAATGGCATTTTTGGCAAAAAAACGCATTTTTGAGCAAAAATAGCAATTTTGAGTATTTTTTGGTGAAAAAATGTCATTTTATTAGTAAAAATTTTTAAAAAACGACCTCACAATTCTTCGGAAAAGTGAACCTTCTATATCCACCTATGATTAAAACGTACCTTCAATTGAATATGAATATATCAACTTGGGACCCAAATTAAAGCTAAAGAAATTCACGGTTTTACCAGAAGCAATCACCATAATATCATTTTTAAAATCAGCATACAATGGATTCTGTTCTATCAATTCATTCACCGGTGCACTGCTTTTTTCATCGGCTAAAAGCAATTTTTAAAGAAAACTCCAGGTACAGTTCTAATATTCAAATAGAAGGGGGTAATAGCGCAAAGAAGAGAAGCTTCCAAGGTAATATTTGAAAACTTCCCCCTCCCCAAACCAAAACCCACTTTGCGCTGCTGATTGGGGAAGGAAAAACAAAAAAATCAATGTTTTTTAAATTTTAAAAAGGTATTTTTGGTTAGATTAAAAAAAAACTTTTTGACTGATAAATTCTACTCCAAAAAATAAAATCCAAATTATAAAAACATACCTGAGATATTTGCAATAGTTTGCACTTCAAACAAAGTCTTTGTGGCACCTGGTTTAAAGTTAATAGTCTGTGACGCTTCGCCATCTTGCGATCTTATATTCACTTTAGAAAAGCTTAGAGCCATTAATTAAGCAGATTGTACAACGTATCTTATACCTTAAATGAAGGGTGTGAAAAAGTAGGTGGTACCATCCCTGGGTGGCTCTAGGACTTTTCACAACGATCGATTTTCTCCACTTTCCCATGGTCAAACTCAAAAAATGTCTTCAGATTCGAATTCCCCATATCGAAAAACCCCTGGGTATAAAAAATCAGTTGGATTTTTTAAATTGAAAATTCAAATTTTTTACAAGGGGTAAAAAATTCGATTTTTCTTTAAAATATTTTCCGAATCGACTGAGTTTTTGTATCCCGGGGTTTTTTGTTATGGGGAACACGAATATGAAGAAATGTTTGATTTTGGCCATGGGAAAGTGGAGAAAATCGATCGTTGTGAAAAGTCCACCCGCGATTTTTTATATCGTTCAAATTTTTTTTAAACCCTGGGTGATACCATCCACCACTCAAAGATATTTTTATTTCCATTAAGCATGTAACGACATAATCTTTATTTTTCAAAAAATGATGGTATCACCCACCACCCATGCTTAGGGTTAGGCTTAAGAGTCCGCCTACAGTTCACTCGCAGGGCTTGCGAGCGACACGCGAGTAGATCCTTTCAGGGATAAAATTTACTCGCATGATGGTTCTCCGAAGGTTCCATATAGTGTAAATTTTAACCCTGAAAGGGTCTACTCGCGTGTCACTCGCAAGCCCTGCGAGTGAACTGTAGACGGGCCCTAAGCTTAAAGGGGAGTTCGGAGTGCATTTTGCGGCAAATTGAGAGAAAATAATTTTCATAAAAATGACCCTATTGGGGATAATTTGATGCGAGAAATCAATTGAGCGCACTCCCGAAGCGAAAAAAAGCCATCTTGACCAAGTTTTCATGAAAAATTGCCTATTCGGGTTGCAGATGGGGATGGGCGAAAGGAAGCGAAAAAAGTCAATTTTTCACTAAAACTTGGTCGATTTCTCGCATCAAATTATCCCCAATAGGGTCATTTACGAAAATTTTTTTCTCCTAAATGGTCGCAAAATGTACCCCCTTTAAGCCTAAGCATAAACCAAAGTGGTACCACAAAAAAGGTACCATCCAGGATGGTGGTGGATGGTATCACATTGGGTGGTTGGTACCATCTTTTCGCCCCCTGTTTAAATCATTCAAATTCGAAAAAGGATTTAAAAAATTTAAAATGTGTTAAAAACGCTAAAACTTTCGTTTTGAAATCAAGAAATAAATGACTAACAAATGAGTTAAAAATGAATAATAGGACGTTCTACTATTTGTTTCAAATAAAATTTCGGGATGTTTCCTCACTGATGAACTTTGAATGTCAAAAGAAAGTTGTCATTTTATGAAAATTTCGACATACACAATAACGGAACGAATCGACAGGACCGGTGACGTAACCAAGGGGGCAGGTACTCCCCTTCCGAGCCGAAGGTCCGGAAAAATCATAAGGATCCCTCTTATGTTTATGCCCGAAATTTTTGAAATTTCTAAAAATCTTAATGGTAGTGTCCCTTTACAGGGTGCGGCAGAATAAACCGGTCACATGAGAATGTTCATGAGCACACATCGTTAAAGGTTGTTTTTTCGGAAATGCCGAGTTGCGAATTTTGAAAAATTCAAATTTAAACGATTTTCGTTTCAATATTCAAATTATATTGCAGTTCAGGGAATTTTTGTGAAAGTTTACACTAAATTTGGTCATCAACTTCAAAACCTATAAGCTCCACGCTGCAATTACCAAATCTGGTGATCTTGGTCTTAAAAAATTCGTCATTAACCATATTTTGATGAAATAGAAATATTTTCTCGATAAACTTTGCAAAATGACATATCTAGGGGGGTCCAACTTACGGCCGGGTAGAAAATTTTTTTAACAAGTGACCCTTTAGGGGTAAGTTTATGCGAGGAATCTATTGCGCGCATCGAAAAATTCTGAAAATTTTTTCTGGGGGTCAAAAAATGGAAAAAATGGCGTCAAAATTAGGGGTTATAAGTTTTAACCCCAACACCACGGAAAATTTTTTCAGAATTTTTCGATGCGCAATCGATTCCTCACATAAAATTACCCCTAAAGGGTCACTTGTTAAAAAAAATTTTCTACCCGGCCGTAAGTTGGACCCTCCCCCCTTTAATGTACAATTTAGTTATCGTTTTTAAGACGGAATGTATCTTATGTGTGTAGTCGATTTTTATTTTTGCTAAAGAACCGTAGTCAGTGAGAGAGGAGGGAGCCATTTGGGCATAAGGCCATAAAAACCTTTTTATAGGATCGGCTAGCCGATCCTGAATCAAGATCGCTGTTTTAGGTTCGGCTAGCTGATTTTCAGGATCGGCTATAACCTATAATTTATTGAACAAAATAAAACAGAATACAGATACAGGGTGTCGTAAAAATTTTTTTCAAAAATTCAAATAACCCTATATGTTTTTAATACCATAAATTTTTTAAAGATAATTAAAAGTCGAGGGGATGCCCTTTTTTGGAGACTAAAAAAATTTAAAAATCGGCATAAAATTTTAAAAATTCGTAAAATTTAAACAATTTTGAGTTTGAAATGGAAAAGTAACGTAGTAACAATTAAAAGAGTAACAATTAACGGAGTAGTTGAATCCGCGCCATTAGACTTGGGTTCAGATAGTGGCGCATGTTTACAAACAATGAAAGCTGTCGTTTCATTACATTCATGTGCATTATCCCAAAGTCCATACCAATCACCACATGAATTTGATGAGTGAGCAGTATTTGTAAAAGCACAAGTTTGATACCCGTCTTGTGGAAGATTGCAGCCCCATTTTGTATAGTCTAAAGGAGTTCCATCTGTCCAACTCCAATTACCGTTTGTGAAATTTAAGCCTATCCTGGCATTGATCCATTTACAACTACTCGTTGTTCCACCATCGGTATAAGCAAGCTCTAAATCATAGAGTTGAAAACAATGGATATTAGCCCAGTCCCGCATCTTGTCAGATAAACTAATGAACTTTGAAGACAACATTTGTGCCCCTATTTATGAATAGAGAGCTTCCTTTGGGGTGGCCACATTTGCGGCGCGTCGCTTGCGTTGTCACATTTGCGGTGCGTCAAATTCGTGCTTCAAACAGGGGGCGAAAAAAGGGGTGGTACCACCTCAAATATGAGGATGCAAGTATGACCACCCCCATTGCTTTAATATAAACTTTTTTACCTGTAACGAATTCATTTTCTTTTTCACTATGAATTGAAGCCAGATGGGCACCATCTTGAACACATTTATCCTCTGCTCCGTTAAAATCCATAACACCCCCAGCATATAACTAAACTTAAATTTGTTTAATTTTACAACGGCCTGTCCAGGGGTATGCCACCACCAATCGAAAAAAATGTAGTAGGAGCTATATTAAGACGATTAAAATAGGCCAGAAGTTGCAATTCGCTCATTGAAGCGAAAAAATGACTGCAAAAACTCAAAAAATATTTTTTAATTCCAGATGCAAAAAAATGTTGCTCACGGTAGGATTCGAACCTGAGGCTTTGTGGGCGTAGAGCTAACTTTCTATCCACTCGGCTACGTATACAGCTTTGTGAAATAACGCAAGATATAGTTTTATACGCCATTTATCGGCAATCAAATAACATTTGTAATTTATTTATGAGTTCGAATCCCACTGTGAGCGATACTTTTTTGCATCTGGAATTAGATAATATTTTTTGAGTTTTTAGAGTCATTTTTTTGCTTCAATGAGCGAATTGCGACTTCTGACCTATTTTAATCGTCTTAATATAGATCCTACTACATTTTTAACGTGATCTGGAAAAAATCTGTGAATATCAAGTACTGTCCCTTTCCTTGTCAGAAATTTATTACTTTGTAACATTGATCTAATTCAGCATTATATGTATACGAATAATTACAAGGATAAGGAGATGAACATTGGGATTCTGATTCACTATTTTTTATTAGGAAAATACTAATAAACAGGCAAGTAATTAACCACATTTGTTGAATCAATATCAGTGTTTCAATTTTGGAAAAACAATCTGCAATCAAGTGCTCTTTAAGAAACAATATTTTCTACCTTTGCATTGATAGTTAAACAGCCAAGTAGTTATTTGTATTTATAATCTGAGATTTTCTCATATAATTACGTTCTTAGACAAAATTTTTTTGTTTAATATATTAAAGTATTATTGATTGAAAGAATTGGTTTTCTTCAAAAGAGCTCGATCAACTACTAATATTCAACTATCATTTTTAGACAGAAAAAATGCGGGGTATTTTGTTTAAAAAATTTTATTAAAAAAATAAAATCGACTAAAAATGGGGTTAAGTCAACAAATTTTATTTTGAAAAAATAAAGCCAATAATAGGTTTTTAACCGAAAATTTTGAGTTTTTTTTTGAGATTTGTCTGGCACTAGGACAGTTGTCACCATTCAATTCATGGACACTTATCACGGACATTTGTCACGAGGACAATATCACGGACACTTGTCACGAGGACACTTGTCACGAGAACACTTGCCACGGACATTTGTCACGAGGACACTTGCCACGGAGAACACTTGTCACGGAAACTTGTCACCGACACTTGTGTCGAAATCACGTTTGAACTAGTGGATCGTCTAAACTCAATGAGCAAGGAAATTCTTTGTTTCGTCCCAGGTTCGGAATCTAACTCACTTTCTTGAATAGTCAGAACTAGGTCGATCGTTAGATAATACAATATACTCGCTAGCTATGTTTCGTAAGATGCAAGTAAGAGGCACCTAAACAGAAGCAATCAGAAACTCGATCAAACAACACGAACAAAATCCATCAGGTGGCATCATCGTCGAACTGGCAGCGTTCCTGTCTTCGAATGACTGGTGTCGCTCCGGGCCTTTTACATGTCCGTGCACATAAATTGGCCTTCCGCATGCCTGTATTCCGATTTCTCAAGTTTGAATTCGCATATCTTAGCTTTTAATCTTTTCTTGTATTCACCACTCGGGTGTTCAAAGGCACCGCTTGGTTTCATAACGGTTCCACATCGTTCGAAGTTCCCCGAGACTTCGCTCGGATTGGGTGCTCGCTAATCAAACCAAGTTAAAATTTACATGCATTGATTCATGATCACAAACTACAACGTCTCGAATAAACTTTATTTCATAATTAAATGATCATTCAACTCACAATCTTATTCTAGAAACTTTCTAACTTGCTGTTTTGTTCAACTTTTCAACGTCCTTTTATAGTTGCCTCAAAATTCGCATAATTTGATCACTTTTCAGATCAGAAACTCGACTATAAAAGGCGATGAAAAGTTGATAGGAGCACTTTTGTTTCAAGCGAGAACTATCGAGCGAATAGAATTCAAGCGATTTCATTGACAGAAAGCATTCAAGAAACAAGAATGGTGCATTTGCCGCCTGGAACCCGTATCGACAACTTCATCGTGGGCCAACTTCTTGGAAAAGGTGGATTTGGTGCGATATACGAAGTGATATCATTGGATGGCCGTGAAGCACGCACTTAAGATAGAAGCAACGACTGCAGTTCCGCAGTCCTCTGCATGGAGGTACAGCTGCTTCGCACATTGGACCAGTGCAGATTCCTTCTGCCACTTTTGCCGCACCCATGGAAAAGGCCGGGAGACTCTTCCACAAGGAACTTTCAACTACGTGATCATGACGCTCGTTGAGAAATCGATTCAAGAACTGCGAAAGGTGAGCTCTTCTACTTTTTCTTATCCATACTGGCTAATTTTGCACATTTTAGATGAGTCCCGAGCAACTCTTCAGTATCAACACTGCCGTCGGAATCCAAAGCCTGGAAGCGCTCCCAGACTTGCACAGCATCGGCTACTTGCATCGCGACGTGAAACCTGGACACATTACCACTGGTCGTACAGAAATCGGCGAGCTTCAGAAGATCTACATGCTCAACTTCGGCATGGCGCGCAAGTACGTTAAGTAAGACCATCCGCCTTTCACAATTCGATACCCGATGAAGAAAGTTGGATTTCGAGGCACGGTCAGCTACGCCGCAATTTTCTGCCACCTTGAGCGTGAACAAAGCCGCAAGGACGACTGCGAGAGCTGGCTGTACATGCTGATTGAACTGGCGAATAGACGATTGCCGTAGCGCGATATCCAAGACATGGCCCAGGTTGGTATTCATTTTTCTGTTACCTATTTTATTGTGCTTTTAGACAGGAGACTGGAAGCAGACTGCTCGCAGCAACCCAATTCGTCGTGTTCAGCTATTCCAAGGCTGCACAGAAGAATACTCGGAGATCATGGACCACATCGACTCGTTGCGCTACTACGACCAGCCGGACTACGACAAAATCTTCAACCTGCTTCGTCGATCGCTGTCTTCGTGCCAACTTGCTGAGCGTCCATATGATTGGGTGGATCCCCGCTGGCCGAATGTTCAGATCAAGCGAGCCTAGGTGCTATGAAGAAGCTGCAACAGTGATATTTTGATCATGTTATAATGTTTGTAATATCTGTAATTCTATAAATAAAGTTTTATAATGCCTTCACGTAATTAAAAATGCTCCATTTTTCAAACATTTAAAAATAAGTTTATTTAAAAATTTATACCGGGTGTTACAAAAAGTGGCTTTTTTATATTTTGGGGTCCGAAAATTTGTATTTCGAAAAATGATCCCCTATGGGTAATTTTAAGCTACTTTTTTGCTCCACCCTGTAAATATGAGAATTTAATAGAACAATATTCTTTTTTTAAATTTCTAATAAACAATTTTCTAAACTATCAAAAAGATCAGATTAGCCAAGAGAAACAATAACAGATCCATATAAAAAAGATCAAAGTATAAAATGAGTTTAAAAAAGCGGATATATGCTGTTTAGGAGCTACTACACAATAGGCCACCTACGTGAAAAAGACCCCTTTAGGGGTCTTTTTCATGCGGGGAATCCGAATTTGACATTTTCGAAGCGAAAACTGGCTTCCCTGATTCAGGGAAAGCCTGTGTATTTAAGCGAAAAGTTGCAAAAATCGAATTGTTGCAACTTTTCACTTCAATCACAGGCCTTACTTGGATCAAGGAAGTGTTTTTTCGCTTTAAAATGTCAGATTCGGATTCCCGCACGTTTTTACCCCTAGAGGGGTCATTACTCGCGAAAAAAATGTTCGAAATTTTTTACGTGAGTGGCCCCGTGTAGTAGCTCCGTCGTTTTTAAGGGTTGATTCCCCCCCCCCCCCCCCAGATCGCCGCATATGTCCATTTTTATAACAAAAAATTGAAATCAATCACATCTCAAAAATTTCCCATTTGAGGACTCATTTCCATCGTCATCGTTCCGGGTGACATTTGAATTCCGTAATGCTGTCCACCTCCCTGATTCTGAATAGTGAAATTCCCGTCATTTGGCGGGTGAACCGAATGCACCGAGTTGCTTCCATAGTCGAAGAATCCCAGGTGCTCTTCATCATTCCATTCCTCTTCGTTGCCAAAATTTGGGTCTTCCAGAAGGGAAAAATCTTGGTTCAGGCCGAATTCATGATCCAGGTTAAGCGATGGCGGGATTTGCATCGTGTAGTCGTGATGAGCTAGTGCGAGGTCGGTAGCGTGTTGTTGAGAAGTGGACGGCTCTGAATGAAACGGTGTTTGAGTGGTGAAACGCTTGATTGGACGTGAAACTTCGAAGCTTGTGTTTTCTGGCCTGTTAGCTGACATCGTTAGCTTTTGATTCGAATAAACTGGAACAAGCGACTTCGAACTGCCTTGAATCGTTTGCACCGCCAAATTTTGGCTTGATGCTGACGATTTCAAATTCATGACATTCTGTTGCTGAACCGGCCTTGTTTGTCCCGTATTTTGAATAACTATTGTCCCGTTGTCTTGTAAATTTGAGCTCTTTGATAGCTGATGATGTGACATCAACCGTTGTAGGAGGCTACCTAAAAATTGTTTTTATGCAACTTTTCTTCCTTCTTCAAGTAGTACCTGGTGACCGAGCGATTAGTTTCGACGTCATTTGAGGAGCTTTCAAAAATTGACCCTCGGACATCTCACGTTGGATGCAGTCGAGAATTTCACGGTTGTGCTTCGATTGGAGATTGGTGGTGGCGACGAGTGGGTTGTTCCCACGCGATTCGAATTCGTCGTTGAGTGGGAAGATTCGCTTGCCCATACGTTTTTGGGGTTGGAGTAAAGAGACGAGAAATTGAACAAGCTTGTTTACACTCTGTTGCTGCTTATTGTGTGCGGTGCGGATGATTTCCAACTCTTCCCATAGAAGCTCATTTTCTCTAAAAATTTTCTTTTTTAGAAGATGTCTCAAGAAAATGGAATTAGGGTGTCCCAAAAAAAGTGAAAATTTCGTGATTTTTTCATGAATTTTGAACCCGAAAATTTCCCTCTAAAAATGACCCCTATAGGGGTAATTTGAAATTTTGCGAGGAATCGATTGCGCGAACTGAAAACGCTTCCATGACCTTGATTCAGGGCAGAGTCCGAATTTTTTTCATTTTCGCTTCAACACGCTTCATTTTATGAAAATTTCAAAAACCGATTTTTCGCAAAAATTCAAAAAAGTTTGTGCATTACAACGAAAACATGCACACAAATTCAAAATTATCTCAAAAACTACAACGATTCAGAGCATGCCGTAAAAATAAAAAGTGCTCCATTTTACATGAACTTTCAGAATATCAACAAAAATGGCAACTTTTTCCCATTGGGCTGGTCCTTTAACGTACCTGGCTAGTTCAAAAACCGTGTCCTCATAGAAATTCATCCTCTCACGCAACGAATTTATCTCATTCAACACCGAGATCAGATCATTTTCCGCCACCAAAATCGTCTTTTCTTCAATCACTGGCTTTTGAGCTTGTGCCTGACGCTTGGTAGTTGTATTATTGCAATTCCGACGAATCTCATATAACAGCTCTGGGTGGTCTTTTAGGAAGTATGGGTGAGAAAAANTTGAGATTGTGCCTGACGCTTGGTAGTTGTATTATTGCAATTCCGACGAATCTCATATAACAGCTCTGGGTGGTCTTTTAGGAAGTATGGGTGAGAAAAATGCAGATCATCTGGAGTATCAACCGAATAAACCAGGCAGGAACGATCCAGTGAAGAGATCTTGCGGAAACCGTCTAAAAAGTGAGGTGGTATATAGAAATGAGAAAATATGCTTACATAAATTGAGCTGTCGCACAAAGCTGTTCAAGTTCTTGTGCTTGAAGTAATTTGGTAAAACATGACGAGTGAAGTCGAAAGTATGAAGGATATGGAAAGATTGTCCTGACTTAAATTTTTCAGATTAAAGAGGGTGATTGAGGCGAGTTATCGCAAAAATTTTTTCAATAAACGTAAAAAATGTTCGAAACGATGAAAAGAAAATATTGTTTTTGAGGAAAAATCGAAAAAAATTTTTTTGGCCATTTTTAGGTGTATTTTGGCCTTTTTTACAGCCAAAAAACATCTAAAAATGGCCAAAACAACAACAAAAATTTTTCGATTTTCGCGCAATCGATTTTAATCGATTGTGCGTATTCCTGAAGCGTGAAAAAGCTTCCCTGCTCATGATTCAGAGAGAGGAGTGGGTGTATTGAAGCGAAAATGAACCAGCATTCGGATTTTCGTCGGAAAATCAGCTGTATAGGGGTTTTTCTAGGCGGGAAATCGATTGAGCGCATTCCGGAAGTGTTTCTCCGACCCTAATTTTTCCCCCCCCCCCCCCATGGTCTTTTTAGACAAAAATTTCAGGTGCCAAATTCATGAAAATATCTTGAATTGAGGACTTGTACGCATTTTCATGCATCAGCAATGCGCGCAATTGATTTCCCGCCTAGAAAATCCCTAATAAACCAGTTTTCTCCAGCGAAAAATCGAATTTTAGTTAATTTTCGCTTCAATACACCTACCACTTTCCCTGAATCAGGGTCAAGGAAGTGTCCCCCCCCCCCTAAGGTCGTCTTTACAAAAATGAAACTTGAGGGTTTTTCTATCAATTGCGCGCATTCCCGAAGCATGAAAACGCTTCCCTGACCCTGATTCAGGGAAAGGGGTGGGTGTATTGAAGCGAAAATGAACCAACATTCGGATTTTCGTCGAAAAAACGGCTAAGGGTTTTTCTAGACGGGGAATCATTTACGCGCATTTCCAATGCATGAAAAAATTTGCCTGACACTGATTTAAGCAAATTTAAACAATTTTCGTTAGGAAACCTTTTTAGAGAGTATATTGGTACCTTCCTGTGGTTAAAATCATCAAATTCCTTCAGATTCGAGTTCTCTAAGTCGAAAAACCCCCGAGTGCAAAAAATCAGCCGATTTGAGAACTTTTTGAAAATTCGATTTTTTGAAAGCCCGAAAAATATGTTACAACCCAATACATACCTCATCCCAGCGTACAATATCCGCTAACGACTCATCTTCCAAAATATTCCACAGTTTTATAATAAAAAATGGAAGCTTATCCTCAATAACTGTTGACATAGCTTGTCGAAAAGCGGACGAAGGAAATTAAGTTTTGAGTCCTAAAAGCAAATTATGAAATCTAAAAACAATTCAATAAAAATATGTTATAATAAAAAACTACTCCCACTCTTTTTCTCTTTTATTTCGAAATTTTTTCTTATCACTAATAGAAAAAACAGTACAAAACTAATCACAAGACCCTCGAGACAGAGAGAAAACCAGATTGTTTCCTTCCACTTACGTTCAATTTATTAAATGTCTAGTGTCTGTGGTTTATGCAATCGTCTCTTGAATGCATGTGAGTTTGTGTTGTATTGCTCACTCGATATTTTGGGTGGGAAAATAGCAAAAATTTACGCCAAGAAACAATCGTCTTGATAGATAAAATGTTTGGAAGTTATCTGAAATTTTTGGCTATGATGTGATTTTTTTCTATGCATTTCGTTTTACAAAAATGAATTTAGGCGCCATTTATACTTCCGTCGCGACGCGACAGTGATTTTTTATGTCGCACGACACGTTGCGCAACGCGTCGTGAGTTGGCGTTTATAGTCTGTCGCGCGATAGTACTTGGTTTGAAAAGACGTTTCTCCGTCAACAAGCCTCGGTGGTGTAGTGACAAAGCAGCGGCTTAGTGGTCACAAGGTCGCGTGTTTGAATCCCGCTTGGAGCCAAATTTTTGCCACTCGGTCTTGTCTCGCGTCGTCAGCACTTGCAACGTCGCAGGCTGTCGCGCGACAGCAACTATAAACGACATTGGAAAAATTGTTTGCACTATAAACGTAATTGCTCTGCGACGCGTCGCGACGGAAGTATAAATCCTGCCTTAGGAATATAAACTTTCGCTATTAGGTTGGTGCATAAGTCTTGATCGGTTGTTTTAAATTAACATTTATTTTCTATTTACGCAACATTCAGGCAAAGTATGCTCCTTCTTGAATTACCTTCACCCAAAGTGTAGGCAAACTGTGGATGCCTCTATCATAGAAAATTCTGGGATTCGAGTCAAAATAGTTCGTAGCTTTGTCTTCTTCATTATTGAAGTGCACACCTTCAAGGGTAACTTGTAGACCCCGGAAAAGGTGGTAGTCCGATGAATGAGGAGGATGGGGTAAAACTTCCCAACCAAGCTCCTGAATTTTGAGCTTGATCAGCTTTGCAGTATGAGGTTTAGCGTTGTCGTGCTGTAGGATGATCTTGGTCTTGTCAGACCTCTTTTGATGGACTGCTTCATCTAGGCGATCGAGTTGTTGTGTATAAAAGAGCACTTTCGAATCCAACAACTCCCAGTATATTGTACCTTGTAGCTCCCACCATACACAAAGCTGCTTCTTTTTAGGGTGCAAATCAGGCTTTGGATGAGGTGGTGGTTTTTCACCTGGCCCAATCCATTGCCTCTCATGTTTGCGTCAAAGATCCACTACTCGTCCCCTGTAATTAGAAGAATGATTTCCTGTCGTATCGGCTGAAAAGAGCATTGGAGATTGGCATACGGCTTCGTTTATTGTCTCTAGTAAAGTTATGTGGTACCCATGCGCCAAGTTTATATCAAGATCATCAAGACATCTGTCTACGGTGCTATGATCGACGCCGAGCTGCTCTGCCAATTCGCGAGTAGTTTGCCTATTGTCTGCTTGAAGTAGCTCAATCAATCGTTGATTTTCTAGTTGAGCAGGCTTTCCGGCATGTGGTTGGTCTTCCAAGCTAAAGTCTCCATCTTTCAAGCGGTTGGACCAGCGCCTACATGTGATTTATGAAGTTGAGCCCTCGCCGTATAAGGCGTTCATATTACAAGCTGTTTGGACTGCTGTAGTTCCTCTTTTCCATTCATGGAAAATTATGTGACGAATATGATTAGTTGGAAGATTTCCGTTTGAAAAAGAATTTCGAAATAAAAATAACGAGAAAAGTGTCGAATACGACATATTTGCAGCTTGTGGTCTGTTTTATAGACTTACAAGGGGGGGGGCAAAAGTCCTCGCCAATGGGCAAGGTTAGCAAATATTTTATTCCTTGGCGAGGACTTTTTGCCCCTTGGGCGAGACTATACCGCCCCTTAGGCTTTTGCCCTCCCCCTCCTACAGTCAAAGGCCGGCTGTTTTTCTTAGCGCTAAAAGTTAAATATAAACACCCGATCAAGACTTATCACCAACCTAATAGTTCACTTAATCCCCACCACTTATCATGCTACAAAAGTCGAAAATTTTTTTCGGTACTACTAAGGATTAGCGACCCCACTTAAAGTGATTAAACATTTTTTTTAGCTTTTTAAAAAAAATCGCTACTTTTTGTTTATGCATATTTTTAGGACCTTTGCTTTATTTTAAAATTAATCATCGTCAACATGGTGTGTGAAAAATGCACAAAGAAACTAAGCAAGCTGGCTACAGTCCATATAGATAGGAACAAAGCAGGACCGTCGAAAAAAGTCACGAATGAAAACAAGTTGTTATCTTCAAAAATGAGGTATCTTTTTTTTATTTTTCTTTGAAAAGTTAGGAAAATTGAAATTTTTGCTCCAACGCTAACATTTTCCATTTCTCGAGAAAATCGAATTTTCACCATTTTTCTGCGGTTTTTAGGCTACTGGAGTGCGCGCAATCGATTTTTCGCATAAAATTACCCCTAAATGGGTAATTTCCGGAAGAAAATAAAAATTTTTTTTGCCGAGTTTAATCAACGTTAAGCGGCAGCAACCAAGGGAATTTGCTCCGAACATTTTTTCAAAATCAGCAAATCTGAATTTTCGATTATATTTCTTATAAATAAATTTCGCACTTCAAAAATCAGATTTGACACTGAAAAATCAGCATTTGACATCTCAAAATCACCACTTTTCTGAAAACAGCAGCATACTTGGCACCCCTGATTTAGCCCATTTTTGTGTTTTTTTCTTCTTTTTTTGATCTCTACGGAGGGCATTCCGAATAAGTGCCCAAAATGCCCTTTTTTGACTTTATTTTGCCCTCATTTATAAATATGCATTTGGTTGTTAATGATGTGGCCATCGAAACTTGGTATTGTCGATTTTTTCAACATAAAATTTTGAAAATATTTTTTCATAAAAAGTGACCAAGGAAAGTGAGACACATATTTTTGGACAACTTTTGTGTTTTTTATAAAAGTGCCTAGAAAATTTTTTATAATACCAATTCTCAAAAATAAAAAAAAGTTTAACACAAAAGTTGTCCAAAAAGATGTGCTCCACAACTTTTTCCTTGGCCACTTTTTATAAACAAAATTTTCAAAATTTCATGTTGAAAAAATCGACAATACCAAGTTTATATGACCGCATCACACTAGTGGTTACCCTACTAAACACTCTTTATAGATTCAAACCAGATAAAGACGAGTACAAAAAATGTCGAATCTGTGGTCATCGAACTCACCATGTCAAAGCCTATTATTGCCAAGAATGTGCTTACCAAAAGGGTATTTGTGCCATGTGTGGAACAAAGGTTATAGAAGTCATGAAGTATAAACAAACTTCTGTTTGATAAGTGTTTTTTACTCTTTATTTATTTGTATATACTATATTTTGATAAAATTAAGAATAGTTTAATCAACTCTAATGTTTACTTTGCTCGAAATTTGCATTTTGTGGGAATTTTGAGGCTATTCAAGTCCTCAATAACGTGAAAAAATTTGAAAATTTTTTTCAGAAAATGACCCCTGTAGCGTATTTTTAACGAAAAATCCAAAAAACGCACTCCCGAAGCGTTTCCCTGACACTGTTTTGAGCACAGTTCATATATGATGTTATAATATGCGATTCTTGTTCGTTTTAGAACCTCACCAGGCATATAGCCCCGACATTGCTCCTTCCGATTCCGGGATCTAGCGGCTAATCTAGACAAGAAGCACTTCGACAAAGATGAAGATGTCAAAAATTATCTTTATTTTAGAAAAAAATTTAAATTCTAATTAAAAAATCCACAATAATCAATATATAACCGTGCAAACTTGTGGAGGTTGAGGAGCTTGTGGAAGATTTGATGTCTGCTGCGCTTGTTGGTTTTGATTATTGTTTATTAGCTGATCTGGGACATTTATTTGGTAATAAGTTTGGAAAATCTGATCCATTTGCTAAATTTGACATCAACATCGATATCGTGCATAAACTAACTTGTTTTGTCGTTGAATCCAGCTGATCTTGATAGTGTGATAGAGCTTGATCAAACTGACTAAGTTGTGTGATTTCATTTGGAGTTAGAGTTCGTATGTA
>OZJO01012255.1:0-10691 GCA_900406225.1 Acrobeloides nanus | reverse complement strand
GGCTTGTAAATTGAAAATTTTGAAAAGAATAAGAACTAAGCTACCAAATAAAAAGACGTATTAGCACAACTTCCAAAGCTTATAACTTTTAACCGACACGGCAATTTTCGGCGAGCAACCACCCGTTGGATTCGTCTCGAGTAGAGGAAAAGCGTGACAGAGCGATTTTTTAATTTTCGATTAAAAATAAAAAGTTATACACAAAAAATGCATAAGTTTTAGCGTCGCGAACCTTTTTTGAGGGTATAACTTTTTATTTTTGATAGCAAATTAAAAAAACGCTCTGTCACAATATTTCTAGTCTCGAGACGAATCGATTGAGCGGTCAACCATTGACAATGGAGACTTCGGTGAAAGTTATAAATCTTGCAAGTTTGAAAAAAGTGTAAAAATTCAAAAGTGGTTTTAAAAATCAAAAAAATTTTTTTTTCTAAACCGACATTTTAGTATCGTAGTTTAAAAGGAATAGAGCATTTTTTTAAAAAATTTTATCAAATTTCATAGAGTTTTTGCTGAGATATGCCGATTTTGCGGCATACCTCGAAAAATGAAAAAATGCGAAAAAAATTCTAAGTCTTGAAAATTCGAAAATTTAATGCCTGCTGTGGAATGTAAAAATTCCTTTTGTAACATGATATTAGCAACCAAAAAACACGTTTTTATAGGTTTTCAGCAGTGACCCCATTTTTTTCCAACTTTGGACAGGTGTGGCACTGTTGAACTCGGAAATTGGCCCATTATGTTGTTGTTATTGTTTATTATTGGGTTTTGCATAAATTTTTATTGAAAAATTGTCAAAAAATGCATTAAAAAATATGCGCAAGAACTTTTTAGACACCCTGTATGAGACATATCCGATCGTGATAGCTGCTAATATGGCATCCTTGTTCTCAATTAGAATTCTTGGCAAAGACGAACGACAACCGCAGACATATCTAATACTAGTTGATTCAAAACTATGAAATAGCTATTTAATAAATGTCATGTAAAGTAAGTAATATGCAAAGAAACAAAGGCATAAGAAGTGACAGGAATTTGAATTTTTTTTATAAACCTAGTGAATAAACATGAACAAACCAGGTTAGCCGAGATTTTTTAATGCGGATGTTTGCAAAATGCTTAGAAACCATGGGGTTTTCATGCCCATTCAAAAAAATTTTTTAATTTGATTTTATGGCAAAAAACAATTTGGTCGCCGGTGGGATTCGAACTTGCACGTTCATAGTCAAAAACCGTGAGCATTACCACTCAGCCATGGTGACAAACCTTTTTACGTTATATTCTATCAATTTTAGACCACAATTATATTTTTGGTTTAAAATTAATAGAATAAACGTAAAAATTTTTTCCCAAACAGCTTGTCACCATGGCTGAGTGGTAGTGCTCACGATTTTTGACTATGAACATGCAAGTTCAAACCCCACCGGCGACCAAATGTTTTTGCCGTAAAATCAAATTTTTTAATTTTTTGTGAATGGGCATGAAAACCCACGGTTTCTAAGCATTTTGCAAAAATCCGTATTAAAAAATCTCTTTTTTATCATTGAATTGTTAGATCTCGCTAATTCGCTGAAACACCCTGTACATACGCAAATGTAGGTGCGCAATGTTTCATGCGCAAGTGTTGCCAACCCATTTTGGGCACATCCTGTAGTTTCATATAAATTACCATAAAATTATGTTATTCATCAATTTTTTCTTTTGCACAACAGATTTTATCTCCTAAAATATCAATAGATGATCTTTTCGATCAAAACCTACCAAGCCTGATCGATTTGTTGAAAATATAAATTTCTTTCTTCGACCATTGTAAAAATCATACGCTTTCCGTGTAGAGTTTTTAATGAAAGTTTATTTTGGGGAGAAGCTGAATTATCGGAGATACGACTTTTTCTACAAAGTAGGCGTTGTAGAAACGAATCCAGTGTTCTAAAAATTTTATAAGGAGACAATTGTTGCCTATGTCTCGTTTAAGCCTATTAAAAATGTTGTGAAAGCATGTAAAATTGAGACATGTAGTTTTCGCTTGCTCTTGCTTGGTCGTATGAAGACCACGCAGGAGTTTTATCAATTTTTTTCATCAGCTTGAACACAGCCTTACCTAATAAAGATCTTTCTCCAAGTTTCTGTTGTGAAACCAACTGCACAAAACAGCAAAATCATAAACGATCCGACTAAATAATTCGTCAACATCATAAATAGGCTCTTAATTGAAGGGGTATCAAGGTAGCTTGCTAATTCAAAAGCCTAAAGTGATTTTTTTACTTATCTTATTTTCGATTTTATAAAGGTCCTTACAACAGTGCCTGCACACATCCAACAAAATCCTGTCAAGCAGGCTTTCCATAATAAATTGATCGACCTAATATTTTCACTTAATTGAAACTTGTGACTCAATGAATAAGTCGAATTATGCTTCAATGATTGTTTATATTGATGAATATTATAAAAATACGAGCAGAAAAGCATCTAAAAATAAAAAATTCACTTTTTGTATATATATTACGGGAAATCTGCTTTTTCGGGAATATCTAATTTTCCCAGGAAAATCTGAACTAATCAGATATTTCCGGGAAAAAGCTTAGCCTAGGCGTATCCTTAGGTTCAGCCTTAGGCTTAGGCTTAGCCTTAGACATAGTTGTGAAAGTTCGATTTTCGACCTTTGGTGGCAGGATGATCTGGCCCTTAATCTTAGGCTTAGCCTAGACTAAGCCTAAGGCTAAGCCTAAGAATATGCCTAAGGCTAAGCCCTACCTAAGGTTAAATCTAAGGCTAAGATTAAGTCTAAGCCTTAGCCTAAGGTTAAGCCTAAGGCTAAGCTTAAGCCTAAGGCTAAGCCTAAGGTTAAGCCTAAGCGTAAGCCTAAGATAAGCCTAAAAATAAGTCTAAGGCTAAGCCTAAGGCTAGGCCTAAGGCTAAGCCTAAGGATAAGCCTAAAGATAAGCTTAAGGCTAAGCCTCAGGCTAAGCTTAAGGCTAAGCCTAATGCTTTTTCTCGGGAAAAAATCGATCAGTTCAGATTTTCCCGTAACATATACAAAGCCATCTTACCACAAACGAGATCACCATCACTATACAATAAGGAATCGATAGAATAAAATAAGAGACTCCTAATTTTTGTTTGTTATATTCATATAAAATGAAACTAACCGCTATACAACAACACTACACTACAAGTTTGTATTAAGATAATGCAAATAAATGCACCATATAAAATATAGGGGTTTTTGTATTTTTCATATCTACGGTAAAATATTGTAGCGAGAGCTCGTTCATAAAACATGATGATAATTAAGAAGCAGGCTGTAGCGCCAGTGATTCCTCGAGTTATTTGAATATAGCCAAAAAACCCTACTTTTGGTAAAATATCCAAGCCATAAATTAAGTACAAGGCATCGACATCTGAAATTTACATATAAAAAAAGAATGACATTGGACAAGAACAAAAGAATTAGTATTCGATCAACAAAGTCTCAAAAAATTGTGAGCAATTTCGACTCTTCGACAATTCTAGTTCACAAAATTATGATCAAAAATTTTTTCCTTTAATTTTCATAGAATTTTGAAAATTTTTGATTTTGACTTTACACAAGAAAAGAACCACTTAAAGGGCATGAATTTTGCGATCATTTGGGAGAAACAAATTTTCGTAAAAATGACCCTATTAATTTGATGAGAGAAATCGATTGCGCGCATTCCCGAAAATTAAAAAGGCCATCTTGACCAAGTTTTCGTGAAAAATTGCCTATTTTTTCACCTTTTTTTGACAAAAAAAGTGAAAAAAAGCGAAAAAATAGGCAATTTTTCACAAAAACTTGGTCAAGATAGCATTTTACGCTTCGGGAGTGCGCGCAATTAATACTCTCATCAAATTACCCCCAATAGGGTCATTTTTACGAAAAATTTTTCTCCCAAATGGTCGCAAAATGCACCCCCTTTAAAACTACCTGAATTTTCACATCCAAATGAAATCCCAACAATGATCACAAATCTACATATAAGACAAGTGATAAATAACATAAACGAAAATTGAACAAGACGCACAAAATGAAAGTGCAGCAAACCAGATTCATTTATAGCATAGATACTAATAGAAAAAATTGTAATAGAAGTGAACAAAATTAACGTTTCTATGAAATTAGCAGCATTGGAGTCCACAGATAAATATATATCAGACAAATCAATATCCGTTAAATTCATGTTTATGCGAAACTATAAGAAACAACGGGGACAAGAAGCGAAAAATCTTGATCAGAAGGCGTTGGGTTAATAGAAAAATCTAATTTGTAACTAGGAAATTGTATGTAATAAAAACACGACAGATCGTGTTTAGTTAGTAAAGTACTCGTAGGTGTTTTGTTATTGAGTCTGATTGTCTAGCTTCAACGAGTTCAAGTTCTGAGAAGTAAGGAAATAATTATGGAAGATAATTGTTTTAGTATTAGGTTGCTGCAAAAGTAATGAGGCAAAAGGTCTTTATTTCAACAAAAAACCCATTAATTATAACTTTTTAAAAATAAATCCATTTTTATAATTTTGGTTTTAATTTCATCCAGAGACAATAGGAAAACGATTCCTGGAAAATAGTCGAAAAATTTTTTTTGCTTGGTCCTCAATTTTTATCAAAAAATAATCGCGTAAAAACAAATTGCAAGAAGAGGGAGTCGAACCAGAACCTTTGAATAGTAAAGCTAGAGAAAAACCACTGTGCCATGCAGCCTATTATTGATATCCTTTTGAAATTGAATTGAATAAGAACTAAAACGTTAGCAGTTTTACAACGGCGGCAAGACCGGCACAACTGCTAACGCCGTTGCTAGCGTCGTGCCGCGCGCGGCACAACAGCTACGCGCACCCTTACTGGAATTTTCATTCTTTTCACAGCTAGTACAAGATGGAAAGCTGATGTGGTATTGACAGATGCACAAAGCTTGTTACACCAAAAGTAATATGAGAATTTTCCATGTGTTTTTCGAGAATGAAAACTCTTGAACTCACCCTAAAGGCAATTTATTTTCTCGTTAACAGGTGATATTTTGCGGTATTAATTTTAAGTTTGGTTGCTAGTATGTTTCATTCTTCAATGTTATTATTGCTCTAATCAATTTAATAATTTTCATTAATAACTTGATCTAATAAGAGATGTTGAATTATTCTCTAGAAGCTTTCTACAGCCCTTTTTTAGTGTCAATCTATGGTCCAATAATGGATTTTACTGCCATCGTTTCCACCTTCTGCTTTATTTTCATTACTTATTTAATCATATTCCAAGCCCAAAAAATCGCTACTTACAAATGGCTTCTTTTAAACAGCATTTTCTGGAGCTATGCCGCAGATCTGTTTTCGAGCTCTATCCTTCTAGTTCCTTTCTGCCCTGTATTAGCAATGTATTTACATGGTGTATTGGCTCCATATATTAATGTTTTACCAGCTGTATTGATCCTATTAGGGCTATATATGAACAAAAGTCTTGCTGTTCTGATAAATATAGTTTATCGAAGGGCTCAACTTTGGAACACAGGAAGGCTTTATGAGTTTTTCAAAAAGCCAATGAATTCATTCATCTCCACTGTTTTTCTTCATTTGATATTTTATGGAATAGTGATTGTGCCTTTTTTATTTATTAAATTGGAGGTAAAAAATGACTAGTAGCATATTAGGATTGCACTAAACTTTTTAGGATCCTAGTGAATCAATATCTATAGAAGTACCGGCGTTACTTCCAATTTATTATGAAATTAACCAACGAAACTATTGCCATCCTGCCAATTTTGTCTGCGTTTTGAGGTTGCCTTCGAACGACTCGAATTACATCCTTTTATTTCTGCTAATAGGGTTGACTTTAGCTCATATACTTGGCATTTATTTTATCTATGACATGCATAGAGCGGTTAAAAATTTAGAAAAATTAGCGCTAAGTGTATCCACGAAGCGTCTTCAAAGAATGCTTCATCGCTCTTGTGTAGTAGAATTTTTTATTGTGTTCGTGTCTCTTTCGGCTCCTGGACAAATTTGTATATTATTACTGATGCTCAAAATGCCATATACAGGACATCTGGCGATAATTATCATTATGTTGTCGACATTTCAAACTTTGGTTAATGTTATGGCTCAATGTTATTTCATAACACCATTTAGAAGATGGATTCTCAGGAAATTTAGATTAAATATTGAAAATACTCAAGTTGCTGTAATACATTTATAATATAAAATGTTATATCAAAGAAGTTTATTAAATGTTTAAACGACTATTTTTAAAATTTTTATTAAAGGACCAGTCCAGTAAGTTACAATCATATGAAAAAAAATGAAAGATCATGAAAAATGGAGCATTTTTGTCTTTACGGCATGTTCTGAATCGTTGTAGTTTTCGAGATAATTGCGTTTGAAATTTTGAATTTGTTACAAGCTCTTCGTTGTAATACACAAACTTTTTTGAATTTTTTTGTGGAAAATCGATTTTTGCATCAATTTTTTCAATTTTCATAAAACATTGTAGCATTTTTTATAGCTAAATGAAACAAACAAAATGACACCAAAATTATCCAATTTGAACATTTTTGGGTTATTGAAACGAAAATTCCGATTCATGTTTTCGTTTCAATAACCCAAAACAATGTTCAAATTGGATAATTTTGGTATCATTTTGTTTGTCTCATTTAGCTATAAAAATTGCTACAAAGTTCATTTTATGAAATTTAAAAAATCGATGCAAAAATCGATTTTTCCGCAAAAAATTCAAAAAAGTTTGTGTTTACAACGAAGAGCTTGTAACAAATTCAAACGCAATTATCTCGAAAACTACAACGATTCAGAATATGCCGTAAAGACAAAAAATGCTCCATTTTTCATGATCTTTACGAATATATCATTTTTTCATATGGTTGTAATTTACTAGACTGGTCCTTTAAGGAACGTAAATTTTTATTACTGCTAAAAAGGAACAAATTTTTTTGGGAAAAATAAATTTTGTTAAAGGGACACTAGCAACGGTTACATTTTTTATATATTTTTAAAATTCTAAATTTTGTTTTTCTAAATTTTGAGAGTAATTTGTTGGTGCCTCAGTAGGAGAGTAGGGAGGGTGAGGAAGAAGCTTCAAGCTCTTTTCATTGATAGAATTCACAACCCTTCTTTTGACAAACACTTCATTGATCTCGCAAAACAATCCAGTGGCATTCATGCCCTTCTCGAAGTGGTATAGCGGGACATGATGAATATGGAGAATGCGCATATTTATTGTCTAAAAATAGGGGAAATCATATAGTTTGAAAATGCCATGTGAAAAAAACGTGATGAAAGTGCAGATGATTACGCATCAACTTGATATTTTGCTAGCGTTGAGACTTATCATTAAGCCAAGAGAATTAGAGCTGAGAAAAGAAGATTTAGCGTCGAAATTCTTATCATGCAAAATAGAGTGAAAAATATTGAATAAGGCAAAGTGTTCAATTCATTGTTTGGAGAAAAATTATTTGTAAGACCTGTAGTTTTATTAGATGGCCAACAAAAAGAGATATATTTTAAGTTTATTAATTTGCATGATTGTAATCAGAAATGTTGATGTATCGACGACAATACCACGTAAGATCAATTTTAATCTTTTTTTTAAAGGAAGTGTACTTTGTAGCCGCATCTCGAAAAAAATTTATTTTCATAAAAAAGACCCTATTAGGGGTAATTTTATACGAAAAATCGATTGCAAGCATTCCCAAAGCTTGAAACGTCATTTTAACCATGTTTTAGTAAATCTGCTTTTGGTTAATATGTCTTAACTACAACGAGAGAAAATGTTAATTGGTATTAACTATATTAACTACACAGATTAACCAAAAATCGATTTTTTACTAAAACATGGTTAAAATGGCCTTTTCATGCTTCAGGAGTGCTTGCAATCGATAAAGAGAATCTCGCCTAGTAAGTATTCAACTCAATTGTTGTGGTGACAACTAAGTCCAAAGTTAAGATATGTTTCCTGAATCTAGGATGCGTCTGGCCCTGCATAACTACTTCAAAAATGTTGCGGCAACAACAAAGTCCAATAGTTCAAAAGAGAAGTGTGAAACGGTGTTCACATGGGTGTAATGGCATAATGGTTAAGATGCCAGACTCCAACACCACGGTCCGGGTTCGTTCTCTTCCGGAGCCTAAAAGATTTTGATCTGGTGACTGAGAGGTCAATAATGCGCAACAAGGGATCACACCATGGTTGGTAAATCAAAAATTATTTATAGAACCTTGTGATCAATCAAGTCTGTTGATATTTAATTCTGGGCGAGTTAACGGGACAGATATTTATATTGAAGCTCAAGTTAAATTCAATTCGGACCTGTTTAAAGTTGAGGCTTTTATATATGTGTATAATGTCGAAGTTGGTTTATTAAATGATACTTTATTGCGGGCTGTTAATGATATAAGCAATGAGGAATTTTCTATCGAGTAATGTTTTATATCAATCTTTATAACTAAAATCGCTATGCTTGGCATAAGTCTACTCCCAAGGGGTTTGCCCACGAGGTTCGGGAAAAAGAGTTCGCGAGATAGGAGATCTGCTCGATGTGCCAAAATCAACAGTGCATGATATAATCGCGAGAGTTAATGAAACTGGTATCAATGAGCGTAGGCCTGGAAGTGGACGACCCAGAACGGCGAGGACAAAAGCTAACGTGCGGAAAATCAAAGGAAGAATTTAACTTTTCGCAGTTCTGGGTCGTCCACTTCCAGGCCTACGCTCATTGATACCAGTTTCATTAAATCTCGCGATTATATCATGCACTGTTGATTTGGGCACATCGAGCAGTTCTCCAAACTCGCGAACTCTTTTTCCTTTTTCAAACAGCTTTATAATTACCTTTCGTTCTGCCATCTTAAAAAATCATTTTGTTTCAATTTATTACAAAAAAATTCGAAAATGTCGATCGAAAAAAGCATGATTAAATCTTGTCCGGCTTTTTTGTAACACCCTGTAGTTAGTATTCATGAGTACTATCGAATGGTAAAGAATTTTTACGAAAAATTTTTTTTAGACCTATCGTACTTAAAAAGTACGATAAAATTTCGCTTATTTTGTCGTACTTTTTAAGTACAATGGGTCTAAAAAAATTTTTTCATAAAAATTCTTTTACCATTTGATAGTACTTATGAGTACGAAACAATACATATTTTTAAGCCATCGTACTGAAAAAGTACGACAGCTTGCGGTCTCCCTATGAGTCAATTTCCAAGGAGTTCACTCGTACAGGGCTCGCTATGCATGGTATTCACTCGGACTGGATTTTCTTGGCATTTATTCGCTCGGTATGTTTAACTTCCATGTAGTCCTCTCGTCCGGGATTCGCTCCTACCGATTTCAGTCACCTGGTTCTGTTTGTATAAAAAAGATGGACCATCTAGCGTTTACAATAAATTTTTCTATTGCATAAAAATTGTATAAAAACTCGTCATTTTAGATGCAATCCGAAAGAATCTATTAATTGTACTCTTAATTATAATGGAACAATTACCGGAATCTATGTGTTATTCGGTATTATTTATGGGCAAGATTATATGTTAGTTCCAATAATTTATTTAAAATATAAAAATAATTCACCTGATTATAATTCTCTATATACAGGGTTTGTAGATTAGAAGTAAACTGATAGTTAAATTGAGCAACGGTCAGTTGGTGACATAAAATTCCTACCAGGGCTTAGGCCTAGGCTTAAGCCTAAGCTAAGTCTAGGCTTAAGCCTAAGTATAAGCCTAAGCCCTTAGGCCTAAGCATTGGCCCAAGCCTAAGTCTAGGCTTAAGCCTAGGTTTAGGCTTAGGCCTAAGCCTAAGTCTAGGCCTAAGTCTAAGCCTAGGCCTAGGCCTAAGCCTTGATAGAGATTTTATGTCACCAACTGACAATTACGGTTGTGTCTAAAAATTTATAATTTGGACTTATAATTAAATTTTTATAAAAAATTTTTATAAAACATTTTTATAACTAAATTTTTACAAATATTTTTTTACAAAAAATTTTTATAAAATTTTTTTATAACTAAATTTTTATAAAAAATTTTTATAAAAAAAATTTTATAAAAAATTTTTATAATAAAAATTTTTATAAAGAAAATTTGGTACTACTAAACATTAAGGGCCGTAAGTGACGTGGAGATTTTTTTCGAAAAAAAATTTTTTTAAATTTTTTTAACAAGTGACCCTTTAGGGGTAATTTTATGCGGGGAATCGATAGCGCGCATTCCCGAACGTTGAAAACGCTTCCTTGACCCTGGTTCAGGGAAGGAATCGGTGTATTGAAGCGAAAATCGAAAAATTTTTGGATTTTTATGAGAAAACCGCCGATTCTTACGTTTTTCTAGGTGGGGAATCGATTGCGTGCACTCCTGAACTGTGAAAATGCTTCCTTGACCCTGATTCAGGAAAGGGATCGATGTTTTGAAGCGAAAATCAATTGGTATTACTAAACAAAAGAACCGTAAATGAGCATTTTTTCGAAAAAATGCCCACGTCATTTACGGTTGCTCTTGTTTAGTAGTACCTGAAAATCCAATATGTACTAATTTCCCTGAATCAGGATCAAGGAAGCATTTTCACACTTCGGGAATGCGCGTAATCGATTCCCCGCATGAAATTACCCCCAGAAATATGATTTTGAGGGAGAAATTTCAAAATTTTTCGATTTTCGCTTCAATACACCGATTCCTTCC
>OZJO01012249.1:0-15970 GCA_900406225.1 Acrobeloides nanus | reverse complement strand
AAATCGATTCGAATTTTCGTTACTATGGCCACCCTTCATTCAAGACTGGTTCGAGATTTCGAGATATCGTCTCTTAAGCATTATTTTTGTGTTTCCTTCTCATTTCTGTTGTTTTATTTATTGCTTTGTTGCCCTACAGTTAAATAAAATGTGTAAAAAATTGTGAATTTCTACAATGCACCAAGACTTTTGTTCGCTACTGTAGTTGGTTTGAAAAGACGTTTATCCATATACAAGCCTCGATGGTGCAGCGACAAAACAGCTGCTTATAGGTAGGGACCTCCATCCCCTATTAAAAACCGTCCGTGATTTCTAAGTCAAAACATCGGTCATTTTTGGGATTTTCTACAGGAATAGTAGAATGGATATAGGAGAATCAAATGCTGTAAAAATTTTGGTCTGAAACGACTTCTTTCCTGGTTTTTTCTTAGTCTTTTTGTAGATAATCAAAAAAGCCCTTTTTTTCAAAATTTTCTATTTTCTTTTTAAAATCAATATTCTAAATACGGTTTTTTGCTATTATTCGACCGAAGCAGCTCCAATACACATTTCTAGTCATTTATTTTCATCTGAATCGATCAGATTTTAAAAAATTTCGAATTATTCTAAAAAACCTAAAAATGTGTAATTTTTGAAATAATTCGATAACTCATCTATTTGAACAGTTACCAATTTTTTCCTGTCGTAATTTACTGTTAATGATACTGCTCTAGAAATGGCATGTCCGTTTTAAAAAAATGTGACGACAAATCAAGTCTTAAAGGGGGGGGGTGCCGTTTGAGGCCGGGCCACGGACAGTTGTTCCAAAGGGCACTTTGTTCTTACCGGATGTTCCGACCGGTTGTTCCAAAAATTATAACGTGATTTTTGGAACAACAGGTCGGAACAAAGCAGCCTGTTGTTCCAACCGGTTGTTCCACAAAAAAAACATGTTGTTCTACAAAAACGACATGTTGTTCCAAAAAAAGTTACTTTTTTTTAATGGAACAACCGGTTGAATTTTTGGAACAACTAGTCGGAACAAGCGGTCGGAACAGCTGGTCGTTTTTGTTTTGACCGGTTGTCCAAACAGTAACGAAAATATTTCTGAAATTGAAACGATAACGGAAACAATTGAATAAAGCTTCGTATATAGTCTTCGATTTACTCGAGCGGGAGAAGAACAAGATTTATTCGCGCGCGAGTAACTTTCCTCTTCTCGCGCGTCGTCAATGACTGGGGACGCGCGAGTAGCTCGCGTGGCCATTTTTGCATATCTCAAAAATTTGTTTTTTATAAAAAAATTTTTCACCTATTTTCCATAATTATTTATTCAAAAAGCTATATTTTGTTAAATTTTTGTGGCTTCCTTCATTTTTTAAAAATAATTCGAGGTATTTCTCACATGAGCTACGATTGAACATGTCAATCGTTTCAATTACGCAATTTTATTGAAATTCAGGCAACTTTTATTGCAATTACATAGTCGCACTAATTGCTAAATTTATCTCGAACGAAAAAAGTGCGTTCAAATCGAAAAGCAATTAGCGCGCTCGAAAACACTGTCTAGACGATTAGTGCGAATTAATGGCGACCTTCACGACGACTAGCGTTTCTGCTAGTGTCATGAAATTCGTTTACACTTGTACTTCAAGAGGAAAAAAGTTTGAAGCTCGGCAGTAGGCTATTTTTCCCAAGTGAAATTTTTCAACGATTCTTTTTTCGATATTGGATACGTTGACATAAAAAGTTATGGCTTAGCTAAGCAATTTTTATTGCAGTTGCCTAATGCAATCGTTTACATTACCGTTTCCGGAAATAAAAATGAATGAAAAAATTAATTTTCTGCGCGACTACTTTTCGATTTTTCAACGACCCATCTTTAATATAGTTAACGCTCAAAGTTTGTCTAAATTTTCTTCGCTTTTACTGTTTAAAATTTTCAAAGCTGTAAATATTCTATTTTAACGATCCAGCTTTTTCTTTGAATTTATTTAAATGTTTTTAAAATAGAAGCGAATTTTTTTGTCATTACTTACTACAGGACGACACAGCAGGCTGGAAACACCATACTTTTGATGATTGCTCGACAACCATGAAAAATTTTCGGTGCATTTTTTTAAAAGAAGTAGCTAGTGAATTGTAGAATATTTTGGCATCTTTGTATTTGTTCAAGCTTATTTCTTGAATGTTATATACCAATTTTTATGCGTTTGAATGTCAAAATGAGGTATTTCCGAAGTAAATTTTTTTAAATTCCATCGGATTTGGAATCAGCGACCCCAAAAACGGTAGGGAATGAAAAAATTTCGAAAAAAACTAATTTGCAAAAAAACGACCTTCCAGACCGGGATTCGAACCAGCGCCTGTAGGGTCCGTGCTAAGGATTTGGATCTACAGGCGCTGGTTCGAATCCCGGTCCGTAAGGTCATTTTTTTGCAAAATAGTTTTTTTCGAAATTTTTTCGCTGCCCACCGTTTTTGGGGTCGCTGATTCCGAATCCGATGGAATTTTTAAAAAATTCACTTCGGAAATATCTCACCTTGACATTCAGAAGCATAAAAATTGGTATATAACATTCAAGAAATAAGCTTGAACAAATACAAAGATGCCAAAATATTCTACAATTCATCAGCTATTTCTTTAAAGGGGGTGCGGTTTGAGGTCACTTCGTGAAAAGTGGGGTCCAAAGTAGGGTCGAGTAGAAATTTTTTAAATTTTTTTAACAAGTGACCCTTTAGGGGTAATTTTATGCGAGGAATCGATTGCGCGCACTCCCGAACCTTGAAAACGCTGATTCAGGGAAGGAATCAGTGTATTGAAGCGAAAATCAAACATTTTCGGATTTTTATAAGGAAACCGTCGATTCTTAGGTTTTTCTAGGTGGGGAATCGATTGCGCGCACTCCTGAAGCATGAAAACGCTTCTTTGACCCGCTTCAATACACCGATTTCCCTGAATCAGGGTCAAAGAAGCGTTTTTATGCTTCGGGAGTGCGCGCAATCGATTCCCCGCCTAGGAAAACCTAAAAATCGACGGTTTTAGGGACCGTCACGCATTTTCAGAACACGATAGTTTCATATGAAAACCACCCCAAATACATTTTAGAATCGAAATCTGTGCTATTAAAAATCTAGTCAACAAAAACCGCATCAAAAATGCTTTTTCCCTTCAAATTTTATGATTTTTTCAAGGTGCCAATTGTACAAAGCAAAGGCCGGTTTTATAAGGAAAAACCGTCCACCAACCCAAAAATCAATAAAGTCATGAAAAAACCGCTCAATATGACTTTATTGGACATACATATAGGTATTTTTATGCGAGGAACACGATGGTGATATTATTTTTCCATAAAAAATGTAAGAAATATTTATTTTTTAAATTATTATCAAAATTTGCATACAAATTTAAAAAATAATATTTCTTAAATTTTTATGTAAAAATAATATCACCATCGTGTTCCTCGCATAAAAATATCCATATGCAAAATTTTTTATCAATTTTGAATGTTGCAAAAAGAATTCGACTGCAGGTGGACTCGAACCTGAGACCTTGGGGTCAATCCAGATGTTGCGCGCGCCTTGGACTACTTGACCATCGCCCCGGCTTTTTTCCATTGTGTGCGGAAACGGGCTAGTTTTAAATATATAAAAACCATTACTTTTATCGGATTTGCTCACTTAAAGAATTTTTTTATAAAAAGTGATGTTCTACAAAGTTGTTCGCCGTCATATCATGAATTCATTAGAAAAAAATCAGCCCTTAAGGATTTAAATTGACCCAGCTATACCCTCAAAACGAAAAAATCAGCTTTTTTGCAAAGATGGCTCTGGCGCGTCACTTTTGAAACTAAATAATTATACCATTATGGAGGCCATATTACCTGCATTTAATCCCTGCCTGAGCAAAATTGAGCAATTTAAATTACCTGAGATATGGCTATTTGACTGACATCCGTTAAATTGGCTCTTCTTAAAAAAAATTCGATAACTTTTTATACAAGTAAAGTACAACAAAAATATCGATTAGAAAAGCATTGTCTGCTCGTTATCTCACTTATAAGGGCAGAAAATCGCATAAAAAAATTCAACAGAATGAGAGTTTGCGATTTATTTGAAAAAACGTGGTTTTTGGGCTATGGTGATTCATAGGGCTAAAAACCAATGAAAAAAGTCGCTCCAAGAAAAAACTCTTATGGTTTTTAACTCTCCAGGTGTCAATCTATAATTACCATATCAAAACTCAAAATTGACCCCTGGACGGTTTTTTTACTTAGGCCCGTTGTACACTTTTTTATGATCTCGTGACAGTCCTTAAGCATAGCAGCAATAGAGCAGTTGTAGTGCTCTAGACACCATTATTTTCAACTACCTGGAATTTTTGCCTATTGTCAACTAAAAAGGTTTATTGCGAAAAATAGCCTTAGCGTACGTGGGATTGTTTTTCCTTCGAATCAGTTATCACAAGCTTGTATGGAATAAATTAACACTCCGAAATAATTTTTTAAAATGGAACGAATTGTGGAGTCGCATAGCGGGAAATAATATATTCTTAGAAGTAGTGTATGGTGGTAGACCAATAATCAACGCTTGCGAGTGGTGAAATATCTGTATTGAAGTATATAGCGAAGTTTCGGTGATTCACACCTTTTTCAAGCTAAAAAATACAATGTTAACAAAATCGATAGCGTTGATTATTGGTCTACCACCATACACTACTCCGAAATATTACATGACGTGATAAGTCAACCATCGGGCAAAACTTTTTTTAAAACTCCCAGCGTTTTGTTGTTAAAGAGATTAATGAGAATCAAAGTTCCAGGCACAATTGATAATTCAGCATCAAGTACAAAAAAATATGCCCTGTAAAAGTTCACTTTGAGTGTGACATTCACGAAAACATTCGTGAATATGAATAATTAAGGCTGTTCAGTCAGCTTATGGGGATTTTTTGGCCATAGGTTTCGGATGATAGAACAATCGGGAGTCAAAAACAATGGATCAATATAAATAGGTGGAATGTAGTAAGTCAGAGCAGAATCGTGGTTTATTTTCATTTTGGCTAATTAACTTTTAAAATCTCTGCATGATGCTAGTTATCTCCCTACATTTGGGGGAGGGTAGTGGAACTATATAGGGTGGTCATACCGGGAAGGGGGTCCAGAAATGGACCCCTCCATCGCAAAATTTTCGAAGTTTCCCCTTTATCTCTCTACATTTGGGGGGAGATAGGAGCAGGGGTTTCAAAGAGCTCCTTTTTTCGGGAAGTCCGAACTCCGAGGGGGGAGTTGTGACTCCCTTGAAAATACTTATTTTTTAGACACATAAAGATGTAATAGTTGAAAATAACTTTTAAAAAAATTCTTGGAAGTCGAATTTCACCCGGGAGTTGCAACTCCCATCGGGGAATTGCAACTCCAACATTAAAAAACATGATTGAGAGTCGAATTTCACCACGAAGGTGCCATTCCTCCTATGGAAGTTGCAACTCCCCTGGGAGTTGTGTCAATAGATGGAGAAGGTGGCGGCATAGAACGGATAAAAAATAACATAAATGTACTTTTTATTGAATAATTATTTAAATATTTTTTTAGACATCTTTATGTGTCTAGATAATTTTCAAGGGGAGTCTCAAGGGGAGTTATTTTTTAAAGACGCCCCAACATGCAAGGAATCTTTCTATGCCAAATTTATTAGAAATACATTTTATCGAAAAACCTTAATTTTAAAAATCGACCTAGCCTGGATCGAACTTGAGCCTTGGGGCTTAGCGGAAGGCATATTACCAACTGATCCATTCAGCGACACGCTCTTTTCTCATTCCAGTTGAATCAGACTATATCGAATTTTAAAATAAAAAACTTATATGCTCACTATGTATATCTAATAAATGTTCGAAAAGATTGTTGAAAGAATTGTTGAAAAGAAATAAGACAAACATGAGCAAAAGAGGAAAAACAATTAATAGACAAAAAAATTATACATTATTCATTATCTCAGATGATGATATTGTCCAAGATAGCGGAGATGGCAATAGTGAAAATTTTAAAGGTTTTTCAAGGATCTCAGCGATTTAAAAAAATAAGGTGGGTGGCGGTTTCTTTTGGACCACCCTTTAAGAGATTGAGTTGTTGTTACTTCCTCTAGAATCACTGAATAAGCCCCTCGAGGAAGATAAGTCAACGATAGAGTCGAAAATATAGTTAACAATATAGTCAACAACAACAAAATTTCAAAAATTTGATATTTTTTCTTTTTTTGTAAATTACGAGCTTAGACAGCCGATCAATTAAAAAATCTTTCTTTGTTGATTATTCGATATGTTCTTTTTGAAAATTTTTAAAGATATTCTTCTGTTTTTTTATATTTTTTTTAAAATTATATTGTCTCTTTCATTCCATTTTTTCAAACAACTTTTAACCTGTTTCTCTTCAGATATGGAATGTTTTAATTCACATAATAAATCACATTCGAAGAGAACAAAACGTTGACAAAACAGTACCATTCTTAAACAATTTTTTATTCCCTTCAAAAAATTTTTATATTTCTTTGATGGACGACTTTATTGTTTGATTAAACGCCGGCAGGAAAAGTTCAAGTTCCGATGTCTCCTGATTACAACTAAGAATAGATTACTAGTCTAAGAAAAAAATAAATCATTTAAACGAATAATCTGACAAATTGACTAAAATTTAAAATTGAACAAAAATGAAATTTTATGGATAATCTATTATAAACTGGAACCGAGCGCCTACGGCGCTCTCGGGATCTCCGAGAGACGGGTAATGACTCTTCACCTGTAGTAAGACTTTGCCCCAAATGCGGCTCACCTACGGCTTCACTCCGAGCACGGCTTCGCACCGAATGCGGCTCACCTATGACTTCGCTCCGAGCACGACTATGGTTTCGCACCGAGTACGAATTCGCCCCGAGTGAATATGCAAAAATTTTCGGATCTAGACATGAGTCGAATTTGTGATCATTTGATTAAAAATTCAATGTCCTAACCAATCGATCATACGAGCGACTATAAATTTAAAAAAATTTTTATTTTTTAAAATTCTATTTAAATTTGTATTTATTTTTTAGAATTTTTATTTTTTTAAATTTTAAAATTTTTATCGGAAAAACAAAAATATTACTGAGAGACGGGGATAGAACCAACGCCTTTCCGACTGCGAAACTAACGCTTTACCAACTGAGCCATGATAGTATAATTCATTTCCGCCGTAAATGGAAAAAATAGTCCGGAAGGGATTGTCAAGTGGTAAAGCTCTCGCTTTGCACTCCGATGGGGAGGGTTCGATCCCGGAGGTCGAAATCAGAAATATCATAATTCAAGATTTCATCATACAAACTACAAAAAATAAAGAATTTCTGATTTCGACCTCCGAGNATGGGGAGGGTTCGATCCCGGAGGTCGAAATCAGAAATATCATAATTCAAGATTTCATCATACAAACTACAAAAAATCTAGAATTGTTCTGTTTATTTTTTGTAGTTTGTATGATGAAATCTTGAATTATGATATTTCTGATTTCGACCTCCGGGATCGAACCCTCCCCATCGGAGTGCAAAGCGAGAGCTTTACCACTTGACAATCCCTTCCGGACTATTTTTTCCATTTACGGCGGAAATGAATTATAATATTGTATTCTCTTCTAACAAAATACATAAGCTGAAAAAGCAAAATAAAAAATTGAATTTTTTAATTTTTTCAGAGGGGGTACCCCCATGATTTTGGTGTTGTTTTTCTTCTCTCACCGAGCTCTTTCCAAAAATCTAAGTCGTAACGGGACTGCACTTAAGGTTACAAAATTCGGTGACACAAACAAACAGACAAACAAACAGACAGACATTTCTCGTTTAATATTATAAGATATGTTGTCGTCAGAGATGCAGACAATAAAGAAAATTGGATGGCAATCTTTCCACTTTACGAATCGAAGATCGGGCAAAGCATACACGGCGCACGAAAGTTTGCAAAAAGTTTCGACGCCATTATGTCCAATGGTGCAAATCCTACTCTGGTTCGAATCCTACTCTGTCCAAATACTTTTTGCACCTTTCATGGAATCAAACTATACTTCGAATCAAATTATATAAAAATATTTACAAAGGAGAGTATGCGGAAAGACAATAAAAATTTTCTACTATATATACACTTATTAATAAACGCAAAGTTTTTGCTTAAAACATTTCAGCAAAGTTTCGCAAGCCACTTTACGGTCAGTGTATATTTTAAAGCTTTTATTGGGTTGTAACATAAGTTGTTGCTGCCCAAAATTATATCGAAAATCGGTTTTTCTAGGCGGGGAATCGATTGCGCGCACTACCGAACCGTGAAAACGCATCCTTGACCCTGATTCAGGGAAGGAATCAGTATATTGAAGCGAAAATCAAATATTTTCGGATTTTTATGAGAAAACCGTCGATTCTTAGGTTTTTCTAGGCGGGGAATCGATTGCGGGCACTCCCGAGCCGTGAAAATGCTTCCTTGTCCCTGATTCTAGGGGTTTTTCGCACCGCGGAACACGAATCCGAGCTTATTTTCACGATCGGACGCTTCCTGGATATTCTAGGAGGGGTATAAATTCACAGCGTGACAAACTGTGTCCAAAAGTGGGAAAATGCAAAATTCGTTTTAAAACATACTAAGAATGATTTTTTATGCATTATTAAATATTATTTTAATGTTTTCAAGTTTGTGCTATCATGTTTTCTGTGTTTTTTTTGAAAAATGGGTCATTTTGCTTGATTTGCAATGGCAAAAAAAGAAGAACGAGACGGGATTCGAACCTTCCACTTGCAGTGTCGTACAACGACGTATTAGCAACTACACCACGGGGGGCGTATTCAAAAATACTTTTAATTTTTATTGTCATATATGCGTAATTTTGAGCCCTAAGTTTAAAAAGAGATGGACTCTTTTTCGTTTTATCCGTTTTTCATGATCTTGGTCTTAAAAGATGCGTAATAACTAGCTAAACAAAGTTACGAGAGCGTTTTTTTCAAAAAAATTTTTTTAAAGTAAAATATTGTCAAATTTTGTTACCAAAAATCGATTTTTTAAAGAAAAATACGTTTTTTTCAAAAGTAAAATAAAAAACTCTTCGTAACTTTGTTTTCCTTGTTGTTACGCACATTTTAAGACCAAAATTAAGAAAAATGGATGAAGCTGTCAAAAGTAGATGTCTTTGGAAGATTGAAAAATAATCACTTTTTTCAAACAGATTTTTCTCTATGAAAATAAAACCGAATCCAAAAGTTTTGATTTGGTCTTATTATTCACTATGTCTAGATATTTAAAAAAAAAGATATTAAATTTCAAAGAAAGTATGCCGAGTTATCCACTTTTCTATATGAGGATGTCTTTTGACGTTAAAAAATGTGATAAAATGGCATGATACAACTTCAACAACATTAAATTCGTAGTTAATATTGATTAAATAATCATTCTAAATCGATTTGAAGTGGATTCGCGCATTTTCCCATTTTGAGTCATACTTTGTCATGCCGTGAATTAGGCTAAAAAGCCAAAAATTGGGCATTTTGAGATGGTCTTAGCTCAAAATCGGTCTGTAATTTTTTCATGATTTTTTGAGATTTTGTCAATTTCGATGCGAGGAACAAGATAGAATCAAAATCAGGGCCAGTAAAAATCATTTGAGGGGTCTCCGGAGGGTCTCAACATTGGCTTAAGCCCTTAAGTAGGGTTGCATAAATGCCACCTTTTTTAATCTGATGCCACCTTGCCACCTTTTCGAAAATTTTGCCACCTTTTTTGTAATTTTTGAAAAAATCCCCAAATGTGGCATTTTTTAAACATAAAAAATTAGTCATTTTCTGATTATTTTCAGCATTTTTTTTTTAAATTTTCGCCTGCGGCGCTGGTTTTTGCGTTAACTCAAAGATTTCATCAAAATTTTTGTCGAAAAACGAAAATTTATAAGCGTTTTCAGATCAAGAGTTTTCAACAAAAAAATTTTGCGCCTGTCGGCGCGAAAAAGGGAAAATAAGATGATTTTGAAAATTTTTTAAAAACTCGAAAAAATTGCCCCCTTCCACTTATGTTTTTTCCCAAGTTTTTGGAAAATTTGCGAAAATAAACATAATGGGGAACCAAAATAAAAAAAATTTGTTTGAAAAGGTTCCTTCTCATTCTTGAAGGCTGGCTACGCCACTGCTTGCGGTTCTAATTTTTTAACTTTACTTAAAAATTATACCCAATTTGTCCTAAATTTCCTCTTTTTCAACAAAAAAGTGCCAAATTTAATATTTTTCATACAAAAAATCGTGATTTTCTGAGCAGTTTCAGCTTAGAAACAAGCATTTTGCAAAAAAATTTTCGCCTGTGGCGCTGGTGTTTTGACTTCATTCGAGGATTTTAATAAAAAAATTTCGCACCTCCAGCGCGAAAAACCATAAGGGGAGACTAAGATCTTATTATAAATTTTGTTGAAAAAATCGAAAAAACCTTACGCTTTTGCCCAAAAATTTGGAAAAAAACACAAGGGGGACCAAGGTAAATTTTTGGGGACTTTCCTCCCCCCCCAAACCAAAACCCACTTTGCGCCGCTGAACACAAATATAAAATTAAGATACAAGAAGTCAACGAAGCTATCGAGAAAATAAAAGAAAAAGGCGAAAATCGATTTAATAAGTTGAACTGCTCAGAAAAGTGGCATAATTTTTTAAATAAAATTTAAATATCTTAAATACCCCCAAAGATACCTAAATGCCACCTTTTTTACAAAATTTTGCCACCTTTTGTAAAAAACCATTATGCATCCCTACCCTTAAGGGTTAATGTCTTGCGATAGCCATAGCCCAATATCGACTGCCAAAAGTGTTATGTTTCATACACCTTTGTTGGCCGATAAAAATCGAGTGAATACTAAAGCTAGATTTAACCCATTTTTGCCCGAATTTCCGCCGATTTTGGGTCGGAAAAAATTTTTTTTTCTGAAAAGTCACGTCTAGGCCTAATTTTATGTGGGGAATTCGAAAATGACAATGAAAAAATCTGAAAATTGACCCCTGACCTCGTAGGGGGTACCTCGGATTGCTCAAAATTCAGATTTTCGATCCAAAATTCTAAAAAATTCATTTCTAAGCCTAATCTGAAAATGTCCATAAAAAATATGAACTTCAACACGACGGTAGTTATTTGGCTACTTGAATCGATTTCAAATAACTTTATTTTTTATAACAATAAATTTTTATAACACTAGATCTAAACAACGTGGAATTTTTTGAAGCATTTGGCATGAAGGCCCACGTCGCATTTTTCGCATCGTGTATTGGTTCGTCCGACATTGCATTCACCGCAACGAAGACTGCATTCCGTGACTTCGATCCAATGATTGACGCAATAATAACGGACAGAATCGCTAACTCTCTTAGATCTTTTAACAAGCGGCTCATTTGAAATGCGTCCAACTAGTGAAGGTGGTTCCGCGTTTGGGCGCAGATATGAAGTCGTAACGTAGCGTCGGAATTTCAGATAGTCCATTGTTCCTGCATACTTGCGTTGCAACTGCCAGGCATTTTCCCCGCATAAAATTAGGCCTAGACGTGACTTTTCAGAAAAAAATTTTTCCGACCCAAAATCGGCGGAAATTCCAAAGGGGGGAGTAAGGCATTTTGTGGTAGGAATTCCTACCAGTGAGCATTAACGGATTAAAAAAACTGCTATGCAGTAAATGAAACAACCGAAATATATACCAAAACAGTTTTAAAAAGTATAGAAAACAAGACCTTTGAACTTGTTTTCCAGTTAAACACGAACGAATGAAACAAATGAAATTAAAACAGTTTTGGTTTTGCTTTGTAAATTTAAATTTTCAAAAAATTTAAACAAGTACAAAGGTCGCGTTTTTAAGGATGAGAGCAGACATTTAAAAAATATTTTTTTATGTCTTGGAAGAGCTAAATTCAAAGAGAACCGATCTGCTTCGTAAGAGAAGCCAACTGAAATTAGGAAGGTTATCCCAGAACTAAAACTTCAAGATTAGAGGATAAATCTTCCCAAAAAAATTTCTGGTGTTCATGTACGTCTGTTCTTAGCTACTATGCTGCATTTAATCTAAAAAATTAAGTAAAAAATAAAAAATTTTTGAAAAATCCATTGGAACTTTACAAAGGTTGATTCGTGACGCATCTTCTTGCTTCTGCCTAATCGAGTTGAATTTTTTCTCGACATATAATAGTTTATGGCGTTAAAAATTCTTTAAACGTGACCTTTGTACTTGTTTAAATTTGTTGAAATTTTAAATTTACAAAGCAAAGCCAAAACTTTTAAATTTCATTTGTTTCATTCGTTCGTGTTTAACTGGAACACAAACTCAACGATTTTGTTTTCTATACTTTTTAAAGTTGTTTTGGTATGTATTTTTCTTGATATTTTTATATTTAACGCATACCTCTGGACTGCGTCGTACCTTTGGACTTGTTTTCTGGAGTTGGCAACTGTAAAAAATCGATTTTTTACAGTTCCGAAATCCAAACATAAAATCGCTTGATTTTGCGGAATCTTTGAAATTCTGGCGTGTTAGCAAGTTTACCAAGACCCACCGACCGCCGAAATCCAAACATGTGTTTTGGCCTTAAAATGCTATAATTTTGACAAAAATTAATGCTATAGGTATCGAAATCAAATCAAATTTCAAAATTTTTTATGCCATCTTGTAGAGCTTTTGTTATTATTGTAGAGCTTTTGTTATTTTTTTGTTTTTGAAAATCTTGGCTTTGGACAAAAAGTTTTCGCCCGGGCTGGGATTCGAACCCGCCCCTTTATGAGCAAAAAGCGAGAGCCATACCACTCGCTATGAAGGTCGGTTAGTCACTCGTTTAAAATTTCCCGACGAAACCGACCTTCATAACCGAATGGTATGGCTCTAGCTTTTTGCTCATAAAGGGGCGGGTTCGAATCCCAGCCCGGGCAAAAACTTTTTGACCAAAGTCAAGAGTTTCAAAAACAAAAAGCATGCATAAAATGGACAAATTAGCTCGTTATTTTCCAAAGTCGGAATTTCAGAATATTTTTTCAGAAAAAAGCTATGTCAAAATAAAATAGGTAGGTTTCATCTGAAACACCCTGTACTATAAGAGAAGATATATTAATATCAATAAGTAATGTTCTTCGCTCGGCTATCGAAACAATCTTTCGGTATTGTCACCACAACCTTCGGACTGATCTTTTCCGTCCTACTTTTTGTATTTTCTGTCACAAATTGCCATCTGTGCATCATAAACACATGGTAACAAATCTTCTTCATCCCGATCCTATAAGACTTCAGCATAAACAAAGTACAAACAGTATCAAGAATTACAGAAAACTGATAAAGAGTCAAATTGAGATTATTATAGGTCATAACGAACAATGCGTACCAGGGATTACCAGCGACATTTCCATCTGTGATGGGCCACATTTTATAAGCTATAATGAATATGACTATGGAGAGTAGGAAAAAATTGACGGCACCTTGGAAAAGACATACAAACGCTGCACGATTTAGATCATTTAAGATAGAGAGTTCTGGTGAGGATTTCGCGAGTCGTTTCATTTTATGAATTTTTATAATGACTACAAAGGAGCAAAGAAAGGTCCCGATTAGAGAACTAGCATACATGAGTAGTTTTAGATAGTTCAAAAACATGTACATATAAAAATAATAATAAGCTGCATAAACCGAACAGAAAATCAAGTCATAGGCTAGCATGAAAAAGACCAATTTTTTGCCAGAGAAGACTTTGTTATAAAATTTTCTGAAGTACAAGATCACAAATCGAGAAAATGCTAGAGGAAATATCGAATTTTCGGCTAAATTTGTGTTGACACTATTTAAGAAAGACAAGAAAGGGACTTTTGGGATATCGGGAAACATATATCCCAAATCCCATTGTATCACCACTAAGAGATTGAGTATAGCCATGTGGAAGATGAACCATTTTGAGTCGTCTTGGTCTTTTCTTCGAAGAATCGTGACAAAGATTAAAAATAGCAGAACCACCAACATGACTTGCCAGAGGGAGAAGATGGTAGAAACTCGAAATACGTAAGCATAATCGCAAATATCCCAAGGTTGATTCGAGTCTGGTACGAAAGTAATATTGGAGCACAACATCTTGACACCTCTTAAAGATCATTCTAGGAATTTTCAAGTCCTTTTTATATTACGGTGGCCTTTACATTTTCTCATGAAGGCAACACTTTCACACTTGTTTTGTAAAGCTAGGTCTTATACTCTCTCCTGATTCGACTACAACTTTAGAGTAGGTGACTATATAATTCCTTGTACAAATTCTTGTAGATCGTGAGATTTTGCCATTAAGTTGATCATTTTTTGTAGTCGAATTATGAGAGAGTATAAGACCTAGCTTTGCAAAACAAGTGTGAAAGTGTTGTCTTCATGAGAAAGTGTATAGGCTAAACTTTTAGTTTATTATGAAGAAA
This sequence comes from Acrobeloides nanus, assembly GCA_900406225.1. Classification (NCBI taxonomy): domain Eukaryota; kingdom Metazoa; phylum Nematoda; class Chromadorea; order Rhabditida; family Cephalobidae; genus Acrobeloides; species Acrobeloides nanus. The sequence continues at coordinate 1,534 of OZJO01012249.1, read as the reverse complement.
TTAAAATTCTTTGATCACGGGAAAGTTGAGAAAACTACTTTGAAATCTTTTAATATTAAACAAGAAAGTCTATTTGTGTCACCGAATTTTGTAACCTTAAGTCCAATCCCTTTACGACTTAGATTTTTGAAAAGAGCTCGGCGAGAGAAGAAAAACGACACCAAAATCATGGGAGTACTCCCTCTGGAAAAAAATTAAAAAATCAATTTTTTCATTTGCGCTTTTTATACTTTAATATGTGATCAAATAAAATGTCATTTATCTTGTGCTTACATGGCGCAGTTGGTAAAGTTTAGATTCGCAGTGGAAAGGAGAAGGTTCAATCCCCGTCTCTGCTAAAATATTTTTGCTTTTCAATAAATGTTTTTTTGTTTAAAAAAATCGATTTATTTGAAAAAAATTAAAAAATTGAAAAAAATTCTAAAAAAATTGAAAAATTCGAAAAAAATTGAAAAAATTCGAAAAAAATTGAAAAATTCGAAAAAAATTGAAAAAATTCGAAAAAAATTAAAATAACGTTTATTTCCGGTAGTTTTGACAAATATTGTTTTTGTTTTTTTCGTTGTTTTCCGACGATTTTCGACAAAATTTCAATGTTTTTATAGGAAATTTAGCTCTGAAAGAAATCTGCCCAGTCAAGCAAATTATCAAAATAATTGCTATAGTGTAGGCGATAGGTATTACTATTATGAGTAGATCCAAAAGAAATACTCTCGAAAAATCGAACATCCGGAGCCTTATTCATTAGTTACTGCATTTTGAAACGCCGTGCATCACACTTTCCCGAACAACCTTTTAAATGGTGCCTTAGGATTACATCAGCATTCGAAGTTTTTACGTTCAAAGAGCCATTGAAATACTAAATTTAGCATATTTTATAAAAATTTTCATAAAATATTTAAAAATTTGCTTTATTTACAATAAAATTTACCTTAATTCACTAAATCTTATGTAGAGTCCATGGGGATATGCTTTTGTCAAAGGGCTAAAAATTTTGGAGCTAGTCCGGCTGGGGGGGGGCCAAGTGGCGTTCAAAAAAAAATTTTCCTATTTTCTTCTAAAAATCGACTTTTTAGTTTAATTTCTAGGCGAAAAATTGATTGCGCGCATTTTCAGAGCATGAAAAATTAAGCTTGACCCTGAAAATCAGGGTAGAACTGCGTTTCAACGCGAAAATTTTTTTCCGATTTTCTTCTAAAAACTGACTTTTTAGGATAATTTCTAGGCGAAAAATCGATTGCGCGTATTCCCGAAGCGTTAAAATGCTTCCTTGGCCCTGATTCAGGGAAATAGATGTGTGTATTGAAGCGAAAATATGAAAGTTTTGGGTTTTTCTTCTAAAATCATCGTTCTAAGGGTTATTTTATGCGAGAAATCGATTCAGCGCATCCCTGAAGCGTCAAAATGCATCCTTGACCATCGTCCTTGAAAAATTATGTTTCTACCGCAACGCTTCGGTGATGCGCTGAATCGATTTCTCGCATAAAATAACCCTTAGAACGATGATTTTAGAAGAAAATCCAAAATTTTCATA
>OZJO01012247.1:0-12576 GCA_900406225.1 Acrobeloides nanus | reverse complement strand
TGTTCGTCTCATTTAGCTATAAAAAATTGCTACAATGTTCATTTTATGAAAATTTAAAAAATTGATGCAAAAATCGACTTTTCCGCAAAAAATTCAAAAAAGTTTGTGTATTACAACGAAGAGCTTGTAACAAATTCAAAAATTTCAAACGCAATTATCTCGAAAACTACAACGATTCAGAGCATGGCGTAAAAACAAAAAATGCTCCATTTTCCATGATCTTTCCGAATATATCATTTTTTCATATGGTTGTAACTTCCTGGACTGGTCCTTTAACGTCCAACTGTATCAAGTATATGAGCTAAGTGTTTCCCAAGAGGTCTCAAAAATCGATAGAGACTACGAAAAATTGAATCCATTTCCGTACCTCTTAAAAGACCCAAATAGAGCTTTTTTAGAAAATTTTATGAAAAAATTTTTTTCGGAAAAATAGCCCTGTCATTTTCGGTAGCTAATGCTTAGTATTTTCGTAGAAATTATGTTGGTTTTATGTTAAATAACACATATTTTTTAGACTCCAAAAGTTTAGTTAGTCTTTCCAGGTGCTTTTGAGAAAACCTTTAAAGCAATACGGAAAAAAGTCTCCGCCTCTCGGACTTCAGCCCTAAGCGCTTAAAGAGAGAGAGATACGAGTATATTAACTTATTCACTTCCTCTAGAATTGGCTAATTTCTCTAGGAAGTTACCAAATTTTTTCGCTCGATAGTCAGTCATTAATTGTATTTCTTAAAATAAGCATCTTTGAAATGTCCAAAAATTTGTTCTACTACGAATGTTGTTCATCGATGAGTGCACTCGAAGAATTCAGCTATCAGATTTCTCGTAGTTCAAAAAACGAGTCAAGCGAAAAACCTACTGATCTACGAAATTCGACTTCAAAAACGTGTTTGAAACGTGTTGAAAATTCGTCGATCTACAGACATTGTCCTATGGAAAGAATATGTACAAATTCGCAAAAGTCGTCGTACCTCTCACTGTGTGTTTTGGTGTTGCTCATCAGTATGGCTTCTGGTAAGTTGGATTAGATTTTTTTTAAACAAATCTTGGAGAGTGCTAGAGCCGTTCGCCTAAAACAAATGTGTAACGCCGAGCTTTCTAGAGAACCGGCTACTTCGGACTTTGTGCCCTCTATAAGCTGGGTTGAAAGAACTCGCAACAGTTTTGGACATCCGAAAAGGATGTTACTACTAGGCAAAATCTTTTGGCCTCAAGCGGGGTTTGAACAAGCCTTAAGGAGCGCCTGCGACAAGCCCAGTACCACCGAACCATGAGACCCTTGGAGTAACCGCTGCGAATTCTAGTCGTAACGCCGGCTCAACGAAAGTTTCCTTTTATAGCTTTTCATATGCATCCCTGCGTGGTCGTATGCGTAGGAAAATTTTAAACAGTTATTAAAAGTTTTCATTGTTGGAATTGCCTGAATGTCAAGCATTTCCAATTTTGCGTTTTTATCGTTTCCAACTTTGCTAGAGCCCCGCCAAGTGCCTTCTCATGTTTTTGCGCTAAAAAATTCTAGCTAAAATTTTATATTCTGTACTATTTTCAATTGTCTTATTGTGGCTATTTTATTTATTTTTACTTGAAAAATATCATACGCCTCCGTTTTTATGCTTCTATTTTAATTTCCGTTTTGACTTATGACTTTTTGTCTTATAAATTAATTTCCATCTCAACTAAACATATTTTTTGCAAATTTTCTCAAATATTTAATTCACTTAAAATTCTAATCGAAGATTAACCAATTTTTATTATGAAAATATCCTGCCTAAAAATTTTGTATTCACTTAGAATATTTAATTCACTTAACATTCCCATCGGAGATTAACCAATTTTCATTATGAAAATATATTTCCCAAAATTTTGTATTCACTTTAAAATATTGGATAACAAGTGTTGGATATTGGATAACAACCGTCTTAAAATCCCTTCCAATAAAGTTATCCCCTTTCAAACTCCTAGATAGATCTATATCTAGAAAGTGTATAAAATTTTTGGTGATAAAAATAAACAATCAAAAAATTGATTCAAAATGACGTTCACGGATATGCTTCATAACAATGGAATCTTGTAGACGGTTTACAAATTTAGTTCAAAAAGCTTTTTATAGAAACATTTTCATCCTACATTTCCGGTTTTTGACGTCTTCATTTTGCCAAAGAAACGTTTTAAACAATGAGTTGTCGACTTTATAAATTTAGCCGTGACTATTTTAACTTGTTGAGGTTGCTAAAAATAGAATAAGATTCCAAAACAAGGAAGTGATTAGAAAATTGTAGAGTGAAGTCAAATCTGCTTAGGCTGCGCGCTAAAAAGTGAAAAAAAATCAAAAATCAAAAAATTTAGTTGGAGTATTGACACGAAAACACTGAATTTTACATTTTTTTAAATACGCTTAATTATTGGATGTATTTAAAAAACAAAGATGGCATTCTTTATAGCTCGACGAGATGAACAAAACGACACCAAATTTATCCAATTTGATAATTGTGTTGAGTTATTGAAACGAAAATTCTGAATCAGGGTTTTCGTTTCAATAACCCAAAATAATTATCAAATTGGATAAATTTGGTGTCGTTTTGTTCGTCTCGTCGAGCTATAAAGAATGCTGTCTTTGTTTTTTAAATACACCCAATAATTAAACATATTTAAAAAATGTAAACTTCAGGGTTTTCGTGTCAATACTCCAACTAATTCAAACGAGGTTGAGACGAATTCGATGCGCGCAATCGATTCCTCGCATAAACTTACCCCTAAAAATGATTTTGTTGGGGTTAAAACTTATAACCCCTAATTTTGAAATTGTATGTACGTAATTTCGTCAGAATGTCTAAGATTGAAATTTTACGTAGCAATTTGTTATATTAGACATGCTATCTAATGTTTTATTCAATTTTTCGATTTCAGAGATAATTTCTTCTTGTCTACCCAATAAGTTAAAATAGAAACAACAACAAAAAAGGGATTTGTGTTATCTGCGTAAACGAAGCAGCGTTTTTTTGACAGTTTTTTTCTTGAAAATACTGTTGCAAATGACATTTTTCATGAAAAATGGTGATAAAAAAGTTTATTTTAGGGCATCTAAAACTGGAACAAAAATTGAGTTGTTCTTATAAAAATTGTCGAAGCTACTACACAATAGGAGAGGGGCCACTCAGGTGAAAAAATTTGCGAAAATTTTTTCTGGGAATGACCCCTCTAGGGGTAAGAAGATGTGGGAAATCCAAATTTGACATTTTCAAAGCGAAAAACGCTTTCCTGATCCAAGGAAGGCTTGTGTATTGAAGCGAAAAGTTGCAAAAATCGCATTTTTGAGACTTTTTACTTCAATAAACAGACCTTCCCTGAATCAGTGAAGCATTTTTTCGCTTCGAAAATTTCAAATTTGGATTCTCGCATGTTTTTATCCCTAGAGGGGTCATTTTCAGAAAAAATTTTTGAAAATTTTTTCACGTGAGTGGCCCCCTCTATTGTGTAGTAGCTCCAAATTGTCTTGAAATTCAAAAGTTTAGCCTAGTGAGGCCGAACGCGGCTGTCTCAATGTTGCCTAACTCGGACGGACAGAAACCTTCTTTATCCACCGCATATCCAAAATTTTCAGTTTGGCGCGGAAACGGACTATAACTGCTGCGCTACATAGACGACTCTTTATCTTCCCATGAAAGGAAAAATAACATGAATTTCGCGGAGAGAGAAAGCTTCAAGAAATCGAAGTCATTTAAAAGGAAGTTTACAACTCAACCATCCGTTGGCGTCAATAGAGTAGTGGTTTAGGCGTTGGCGCTAAAACGGCAAGCAGAAATCAACAGTGAAGTTTAAAGTCCGAGCAGTCTAACAAACTTTTGCAACTCTCCACAACATGACATACGCACACGGAACTCAAGTCCTGTACCTTTAGATTATAGAACAATACTCTATCCAACTGCGCTATACGATCTTTGTACTCAAATGTTCAAAGGTTCGATCCCGCTAGGGCGGAAATTTTTTTGATACTCTCCACGACACCACTTGGATTTATCTTACTCCTACACCACTTAAAGAAGTTGTCTAGCTTTTCTGATTTTTAATAATTTCCTCATTTTTTTCTAAATCTCATATTTTGTCGAGAATGCACTTTCGCATAAATTTTTATCTACGTCATCAATTTGTTTAAAATGTTCAAAAAGTGCGTAAAATTCACGTTTTTCATACGATCTTCACGCTACATTAAACAATGTACGTCAGATGGAAATAAGGAAGGGAGAACACGGCTTTTTGAAGCTGCCAAAAACGGAAACCCTTAAAAAATTTTAAAACACATATGGACGTATGGATAGTGTCGCCCTTCGGTAGGCAATACTCTCCCTTCCTCTCGGTACATTCCTCTCATTGGTACGACCCTCCCCTCGGCACGATCCTGGTACGTAAAAATGCAGACAAATGCCCATATGGGGTTTAGAGTTCAAGATTAAGTTCAAAGAACATGCGAAATGAATACAGGGTGATCAGACAGGTCATTTACTTTAGTAAAATTGGAATATCTCGACAAGAACAAAAAAATTTCGATGCAGTTTAAGGATTCTGCGTAAAACATAAAAATCCGAATGCTCTAAATATAAAATTTTTTACTTGCAACATTTCAACATAGGAAAATATGTCCTTAGAAATTTTTTTATCAAAATTTTTTGTCATATACTGAAAGAGCATCATCGATTTTACTTACCTACAAAAAATTTTGAAAAAAGCATTTGAAATTTTCGAGTTATAGCATTTTGAAAATGACATCTTTTTCAAGGCAAAATCAATTCATCACCAATGGGAATCGAACAAGCGACCTTTCGTCCCAAAGATGGGACCACCACCACTGAGCCACTGAATAAATTGCAAATGTTATTTGATTGCCGATAAATGGAGTATAAAACTATATCTTGAGCTATTTGCACAAGCTGCCTACGTAGCCAAGTGGATAGAAAGCTAGCTCTACGCCTACAAGGCCTCAGGTTCGAATCCTACCATGAGCAATATTTTTTTGCACCTGGAATTAGACAATATTTTTGAGTTTTTATAGTCATTTTTTTCGCTTCAATGAGCGAATTGCGACTTATGACCTATTTTAATCGTCTTAATATAGCCCCTAGTATGTTTTTAACATGCTCCGGAAAAAATCTGTGACCATCAAGTACCGTCCCTTTCCTTGTTTGTCCTTTCCTTCATTGTCCTTGTCGAGATATTCCAATTTTACTAAAGTTGCAGATCTATTTGATCGCACTGTATTTTAGGATACGAGGAAATTTATTAAAATTTTTTTATAGGAAAATGCTATACAACAAAGCCAGGATTGACAATAGCCGGAGCAGAATACAGGAAAGAATATGAATTGAGATATGACCAATGTGGAAGAGCTTGCTTTAATGATGTTAGTTGTATAGCCTTTGAGTGGAGAAAAGAAGACGGAGAATGTACCTTGAAGGCTAAATCTTTGAATGGTACATTTACAGGCAAATCTGGAGTGCAATTTGGGCTATGCTTGGATCGAGGTAAGCATTTAAGATGTAATATTTGCCTAATTTTCATTAGGTAAAAGTTAATCAACCATGATTAAGTGGCAAGCGTCTCACTTAGCATTCAAATGATCTAGAGTTCGATCCTGCAAGGCGATAATTTTATTCGACGATTCAAGAAAAAGTTGTTAAAGGAAATCTTCCATAAAATTAACTGCAGAATTTTTACATTTCATTTTTTCCCCTTGAAACACTAAAGTTTGGGTCGGAAATTTTTTTTTCATAATGGAAATCGCTTAAATCAGGAAAATTTTTCATGTTTTGAAAATGCGCGCACTCGATTCCCTGCCTAGAAAAACCCCTAGGCAGTCGGTTTTCCGGCTAAAATTCAAATTATTTACATTTTCAGTTCAATACACCGACCTCCCTTCCCTGAATCAGGGTCATGGGAGCGTTTTTCTGCTTCGGGAATGCGCGCAATCGATTACCCGCATAAAATTACCCCCAGATTAATGCTTTCAGAGCAAAAAAGAGATGCTTTCGATTTTCGCGTCAATACACCGAATCCATTCCCTGAATCAGGGTCAAGAAGCGATTTTCAGAAATACGCGCAATTGATTTCCCACATAAAATTACCCTTATAAGTTGTTTTTAGAAAAAATGTTTCAATCCAAAATTCACGTAAAAAGTCGCATAAATTTTAGAATAACCTAATATTTTTGTCATTCCAAAATTTACAATTTTTTGCCCCACGCTAATATATTTCAAAAGATCTTTTTATGCATGCACTTATTGAAAAGAATATCCTTCCTCGTAGAATATTATATGTTGGCATTAAAAATAACCAGCTAATTCTCTATGGAATATCCATAAATTTGAATATTTTATCATGATTTCATTCAACATGAAAATAGATTACCCCCAAAAATGACATCCCGGAAATTTTTTATGCGAAATACAAATGGACATGAAAAATTAATCAACTTGTTTGTTAAATATCACTTCCAAAAGAATAACACTTTATGTTTCCATTCCAAAATGATATATTGATAGCTCTGATTTTTCTGTTGTGTTGTGTACAACCGTTTTTCTATTGTGCTAACACAACAGAATCAATCTGCTGTAAAACATAACAGAAAATCTGTTGTACAACAGATTCAAACACTGCTTCCGGATCGTTTTATGAGCAAAAGCCCAAATTCTATATGTCCTTTTTAAAGACTAATTTTAGCTGATCCGGAAAACATGCGAGACCTTTTCTATGACCACGAATTTGGTGGCTTGGAATATGCTTCTTCCATAAACGTTCCAAGTGACGAATGCCCAGGATTTTGTATGGAAAATGCTAAAGAAGGATCCAATTTCGCACATTTGTCCTACTCATGGAGACCGAATGACCCCAAAAATCCAGACGAAATGGAGGGAAAATGCATCTGCGTTGAAACTTTGCACTATGTAAAACTTCGCTTTGGATCTCTATCTGCTTATTTGAAATAATTTTTTTTGATTTTACTGTAATTTGAATCTCAGTAAAAAAAGTTCCTGTTTATTTTTTGGGCAAAATTTTTTATGTATCGACATAAAATTTTTGAGTTTTGATGATCATAAGCGTTGAGGAAATTCAAGGATTTTTTAAACATTCCAAACATAGGTTATTGTGATGTTATATCTTGCTAATGTTTTTGATCTCTATTTTTATAGGGTGGCTAAAAAAGTGGATTGCGAATTTTCGACCAAATTTTCACCAAAAAATTTTTTATATTTTTTTAAATAACCCTATGAGGGGTTTTCTATGCGAAGAATCGATTGAACGCATTGAAAAATCTTGAAAATGCTTCCCCGGCCCCTAAATCAGCCCAAAAACCGGATTTTTGCAATTTTTTGGGCTTATTTGGGGTCAGGGAAGCGTTTTCAACATTTTTCAATGCGCGCAATCGATTTCTCGTATAGAAAAACACCCTTTAGGGTTATTTTAGAAAATAAAATTTTGGCGAAAATCTGGTCGAAAAATCCACTTTTTTAGCCACCCTGTATTACTCATGACTAATACATGTGTTATTCATTATCCTTGTTGTATATAATTCTATGAAATAAATAGTTTTTTTATTTCCACAATATCATAATCCAAGGGAATTCAAGAAAGTAAAGAGCGGATGAATTAGATGATTCTTAATTAACAACTTTTAACAAATCTTCCTTTTTTAATTAAAGATGTAAACAAGATTCCATCCTGCAACATAAAAGCACATAGTTCGAACAAATATTTTTGCAAAGATATTAGAGACTGTCTACATGTTAATCCGGTAGTGCTCACACTATATTCCTGCCGGAGAAACTTTAAAGGGGGAGTCAACTTTGCAGCAGCACTCGGGAGACCATTCCTAGCAGAGTTTTTGTCATAACTTTTGATAGATAAATCCGTTTGACTTGGTTTTGGTGTCATTTTGAAGCTCAGAATCTTCCCCAAAAAACATAAGGGGGACCCTTATGTGTAAGGATTTTTTTAACTTTGGCCCACTAGGGGACACCTGCCCCCACCACCCTTGTCTACGCCACTACACTGGACCCAATGGGCCAAGGAATTAGGGTGACCACATCACCCCAATTAGGGATAAATGTTCCCATTTAGGGTCTAGTATCCCCATGCCCTCAATTTAAAAATTTGCCTCCATTTTTTAAATTTCATGCGGGGAAATCGATTGAACGCATTCCCGAATCTTGAAAATGCTTCCTTGACTCTGATTTAGGGAAATAAGAGTGAATATTGAAGCGAAACTCGAACATGTAGTAATTTCCGTGAATCAGGGTCAGTGAAGCGTTTTCAAGCTTCGGGAATGCGCGCAATCAATTCCTCGCACAAAATTACCCCCCATGAAAATGATTTTGAGGCAAAAAACCCAAAATTTTTCGATTTTCGCTTCAATACAAAACACTCATTTTCCTGAATCAGGTTCAAGGAAGCGTTTTCAAGCTTCGAGAATACACGCAATCGATTTCTCGCATAAAATTGGCCCTAATAGGGTCATTTTTGAAAAAATTTTTCGGTGAACCAGTGATGTAGCCTGCAATGAATGTTCCCCCCTCCATATTAAAGGGGGGGGGAATATCCAGAGCCTATTTGAAAAAAAAATTTTTTTCTTCGGAAACACACCTCCTAGGGGGTAAAAAAATGCGAAAAATCGATTGCGCGCATCGCCGAAAATTGAAAATGCTTCCCTGACCCTGATTCAGGGAAGATATAGATTTTTTCGACCTTTTTTACACTAGCACCTGGCATTGAAAAAATGATCATTCAAAACTTGCCTGGGTGGTGTAGAGACAAAGCTACGGCTTATATGTCACAAAGGTCTCAAGTTCGAGACCCTCTTGGAGCAAAATGTTTTTGCACAAAGTAGAATTCGAAAAAATTTTTTAATTTTTCGAAATAAAATTTTTTTCGAATTTTACTTTGTGCAAAAACATTTTGCTCCAAGAGGGTCTCGAACTTGAGACCTTGTGACATATAAGCCGTAGCTTTGTCTCTACACCACCCAGGCAAGTTTTGAATGATCATTTTTTCAATGCCAAGTGCTAGTGTAAAAAAGGTCGAAAAAATCTATATTTTCCCTGAATCAGGGTCAGGGAAGCATTTTCAATTTTCGGCGATGCGCGCAATCGATTTTTCGCATTNATTTATGTGTATACTTTATTCATTAAGTGAAAGAAGATAGAAAAAGCTTAAAAATGTTGTAAGAAAAATGAATAAATTTATATGAATCGTTCGTGGGAAGTTGTGATCGTCATAGGCCATGGCTGTTCCTTACTAAAACAACATCAATTAATATAAATAAATCTCTAAAAATTATACTTTTCCCAATCCACCCAGGGTACCATTTCCTGAGGTACCATTTCCCAAACCTCCTACAATACCACCGACAACGCCGCTAACTCCACCAAGAACACCACCCAAAGATCCGACGACGCTGTTGAGAAGATTGTTTACAGAGCCAAGAAGACCGCTGTTTCCGGTTCCAATGGCTTGGAGGAGTCCATTGAGAAGAGAATCGAGGATAGAGTTCAAGTTTTTGATGAGTTGATCAAGGGTGGAGATAACTTCTTGACCGACCTAGGATTTCGATTTTTTCAAAATTCTGAATTCTTACATTTTGAAGAGTGCTGTCTAAAGCTGGAAGAAGTTGATCTAGGAGCTGTTTCACAGCGGTGATGATGTTTGTCAACAAATTGCCAATAGCGTTGACAAGGGGGCTTAAAGGCCCGCCTGTTCCTAGACTCACTGGTATCCCAGTTACTGGCACTCCGGTTATTATAGGACCGCCTGGATTAATTGTTAAAGGTGCCCCAGTTGTTTGGCTATATACGGTGCTAACCTAAATCATATGAGTTTATTTCAAAAAATTTTCAAAAGAAGTATATTTTTGGTCAAATCGAATTTTGGCCTCCAAAATGAATTTTCCAAAGAAAGTGATGTTCTACAAAGTTGTTGCCCATACAATTTCGTGTTGGAATGACCCCTCGCTGAAAGTTTTTGAATGCCAAGAAAAAGAGATTACCAGTCTCTGATACTCTAACAAAACCTGTATGACTTCACTCGGGATCGAACCAAGGACCTTTGACACTGTTGCCAGCATCTCTAGCCACTCGGCTACCGTCACCTGGTGATGCTCACTCCACTTTTGTCGTTATCTATTAGACTGGTACAATAGTCCCCATTTTTGGACACGTTTTGGTCCGCCGTCAACTTACCATTACAAAACCAAGAAAAGCGAATACAGAAGCACGAAGTGAAGCCATTTCGAGAATATGTTCAACTTTCAAGTGATACAACCGAAGCAAATGTGCTCAGAATGCTGTTAAATCCTGTTTGCCTTCCTTTTATATCATTTGAATGTTTACAAAATTTTGTTTTTATCATCACATTAGTCATAAAAAGTTAAAAATATTTTCTAAATTCGAATCAAAATCCAAAATTCAATCCCAAAAATAGCACAATTGACCTTAATCCGTCATTTTTGTTGTTGGTCTTATACAAATTTTGCAAACTTTTAAAAATCATATCTCGAACTTTCGCCTTGATGTTTGAAATTGGATGCAAACACGATAGTTCCGATGCTATAGTCAAAATAAAATTTGCATAAAGTTCACTAAACATTTCTAAACTTGTAAACAATTGTTGGAGCTACTTCGTCTGATACCCCATTGAACGTGGGCGAAAATTTTATTTTTTGAAATTTTTTGACAAATCACCCTATTAGGGGAAATTGTATGAAGGAAACTCGGATTCTGTCTGTGGTTCTTTATCAGTTAGATCACAGATATACTGAAACTCCTTTCAATTACGATCCAGCTACCATTGGATTAAAAAATTCTTGCTCATTTCTAACATCTTTATTGCTGTCTAGTTGGTCTCTTATTCGTCTTTTCTGAACTACTTCAGCTCTTATTCCCCTGATTGAACGTGGTCTAAAATCGAAAAATTTTATTTTTCGAAATTTTTTCAAAAATGACCCTATTAGGGGTATTTTATGCGGGAGACATGTTGGCGATATTATTTTTGCGTAAGAACGCGCTCCATTTTTTAGAAAATCGAATTTTTGCATATTAGCTTTTTCGAAATATGTACCTTCTTTGTTCGAAAATTCGATTTTCTAAAAAATAGAAGCGTTTTACGCAAAAAATAACATCGCCAACATGATCCCGCATAAAATTACCCCTAATAGGGTGATTTTTGAGAAAATTTCGAAAAATTATAAAATTTTTTGATTTTAGACTACGTTCAATGGGGTATAAGAGAAGCCGAATTAGTTCCAAATTACTTGTAAAAACAATTTTTTTTTAAACATTTTGATGGTATAAAAGGGTGTGAACAAGTTTCATTGGTATTCGAAACATCTTTGCTTTTTTTTAAAGGAGATGCATTTTACGACCACTTGGGAGAAAAATTTTTTTTTCATAAAAATAACCCTATTGGGGGTAATTTGATGCGAGAAATCGATTGTGTGTGCTCCCGAAGCGTAAAAACGCTATCTTGACCAAGTTTTCGTGAAAAATTGCCTATTTTTCGCTTTTTTTCGTCGCTCTTTTCGCCCATTCCCTTCTAAAAAAAGAGAAAAATTAAGTACCCAATTTGCATTTTTTCGAGCAAAGCGCGAAAAATTTGAGATTTTTATGTGAAAAATGCATAATTCGCCAAAAAAATTCGCATTTTTATATATCAAACTCGCTAAAATTCGATTTTTTATAGACCCAATTCGCAAAAATGCGAAATGGGTAATAGACTCAATTCGCATTTTTGGTCGCTGCTCCGATTCCTTGCCCACGTATGTGTTATATCTTGCTAATGTTTTTGATCTGTACTTTTTATTATGACTAATACATATGTTATTCATTATCATTGTTGTATATAATTCTATGAAATAAATAGTCATTTATTTCTAAAATATCATAATCCAAGGAAATTCAAGGAAGTAAAGAGCGGATGGACTAGATGATTCTTAATTAACAACATTTAACAAATCTTCCTTTTCTTTAATTAAAGATGTAAACAAGAGTCCATCTTGCAACATAAAAGCATAAATTGCTAACAAATATTTTTGCAAAGAAATTAGGGGTTGTCTACATGTTAAATAATCAATTTATAAGATTTTTGATCTCTCCTTCCAGTGAATAGATAATATGTAGACAACCCTTTACAAATATTCCACCGGTATAAGTACAGACTTCGAAATGAACCCGGGTCCGGACCTTAGAACTCTGTGACTATTTGGCGCCAACCCCAGTCCTGGACCCATGGCCCCAGAACCAGTGGCGTAGGGAGAAGGGTTGGCTAGAGGGGGAGGGGGCAATTCCCCAAAAAAGGCTGATTTTTCCCATAAACATAGGGGTATCCTTATATTAGTGATTTTTTAAAATTTTAGCTCATTGAGGGTCGAACTCCCTGCCCCCTTGCCTACGCCATAGTCATTGGGTCCGGGTGTTCAAAAAGTGGATCTCTTCCAAGTCTGGATAAATAAACAAAATTAAAAAGCTAAAATACCAATTGTCAAAACACCGGCAAAGATATCACAAGAAAAAGTGTGAATAAATAAATTTTGAAGAGACA